>JZLH01S0311866.1:77016-87151 GCA_001188425.1 Eucidaris tribuloides
GCGAATAAATGTGGTTAATTTCAAAAGGCGTAAAAAAACTAGTTTCTCTTATCGGAAATGATACACAATGATGGTATGTTTGAATTGGGAGCAGAATCCTTTACTTAAAATAAAGCCTCTTTCGACTTACCACAACATTTTCTGATTCGTCCACAAGGGATGGGTCAACGTTTTTCTTCTTGCAACGGTATCGTAGCCTCCTGAACAAACCCCACTCATACGCAAACACGAGACCGAAGTAAAGAAATCCTTCCACTGCCAAGACGATGATGTATCGACCAATACCAGGTTTATCCCAGGCATAAAAGTTTTCTTGGAAGGAAATTTCTGAGGAAAAGGTGTGAAGAGTTTTATCAATTACGTCGAAACCCAACAGAAAAGTCCTAACTGAAGCCTCTCTTTCTTATATTAAGCCATTTCCAATGCATTTTGATATTCATGTAGGCCTATTCAGCCTTCAAACATTTTGGTCTGAAACTTTTACTAAATTCTTTTACATCATTCACATGGGTTTTTTTTAAACAAATACACCCTATACGCTCCATGCCAATTTACCACAATATGTGAATTATTCCCTTACGATTGTAATTGTCGTACTACTGCACTGTTTGACTGTCAATTGTTTCGTCCTGATAGAATACTTTTACTTTCTACCGCTGTTTTAAAGTAATTGCATAAAACGGATATACTGAATACTTAGTAATTGGGCGTGATCATTCATACCTAATACTCCATTCTTTTGCATTTATACCTTTCTGTATGTAATTTTGAAAAAGGGGGTTCCAATTTGCAACTACATTTCCGAAGAAAGAACTTGCGACTAAAACATGACTCACAAGTACGACATTACATTTTATAACACTTACCCGACTGACTTTCACAAGCCTGCCTGGCCAGCGAATTCTCATTACAAACTTGAAGAATCAGGTAGTTGTTGTAGTAGTCGTACATGGCTAACCCCAGGCAGAATGAAGGGTTGATCATGCCCATCCATGTGTTGACGGCAACAAGAGTATCAAGCCCTAGATTTGGCGCTGACAGGACCTGCACACCGGTAAACGCCGTGGTGCCGTAGAGGATGTTGGTCATGGCCAGGGCGATAAAACCGATGGATGGGCGGTTGAAGGGGAATGAAAGGAAGTACATGAGGGGGATGACGGCCCAGCCATGCAGGAGAAGGAGCAAGAGGATGTCGAGATTGTGGAGACCGGAGTAGGAGTCGACTTGACAGGCGACGAAAACGATACAGACGGCGACGCACGGAATAGCGTAGTTGATGAAGTCCCAGGCGAACGTCGACAGCCAGAAGTTGGAGATCCGCACTCCGCTGATGAACTGGACGTGCTTAGATTTCGCCGTCTTTTCCTGGACAATAAGAAAAAATGAAAGAGTACTGAACAGTTAGATGTTGCGTTGGTATGAGAGGGACAGCAACGCCACCCGTAAAAACTATCAAATAAAATGAAATCATATTTAATTCTAGATGAGGCAGATAAATTATTGATATTTTCTTAAATTGTTGGATTGTCGTGGATTAGTGTAACTTACGTGCACTGTTAGGAAAGGAACATGACTTCGGAAATACATTTGGTTTTGCTCCTGGTTAAAACCCGTTGAGTTTCAATCAACATCAAACATTTGGGAAAGAGTTCAGGTGAAAAACCTTATTTCAAAAATCATAATTTCTTACAGAATGTAGAATTGTGAACCAGACAACAATCTTGCCTATTAGATCTTTGGAAGGGTTTTATTTGCCTTCACGTCGTCATGTAAACGCGTGGCACGATTCAACTATTTGTAACAAGATAATTCTTGGCTCATCTATGTCATGTCGGAAGTAGTTGTACCTCAGCTATGAACTTGCACGTCAAGAGGGAAGTGTTTGGTCATCTAGCCAATTTCTAAGCTTCATCATTTACCAATATACCTTGGAAAAGACTATATACAATTCCAATTTTTTCGTTTTTATTTCATGATGTAGAATTATTTTCGTCGAAAGAATCGAAAAAAGGAGAACCTTGAGAAGGTTAAGGCTAACTGATGAATTACAAAATTATTCTTTTTACCGTGATCAGGAATACCACAAAGCTAGCCGACAAGAAGGCCATTCCAAACAACATGTTGAACGTTATCGTGTATCCTGTCGTCTCTCCCGAGTTCATCTGGTCACTGGCGTGTTCTTCTACGGTTCTCGGTAAAGGATGATTGATGGCCGTGATCGTATAACTCGTATTCAGGTAGTACTTCAACAAGGCGTTGTCAAAGGCGTTGATGGCCATCGGTGGAGTGTGGTAGGGTTTCCCGTTGAATAGGGCGGTACCTTCGACGGTGCTATTCTCATCTCCACTTTCGGTGAAGATGGCTGCGATCATATTCTGACGCGTGAAGGCTGTAGAGGTCTTCTCGTGCTCCTCGATAAGATAATCAATCATGTCATGGGTGCCGTTGGTCGGAACATAGACGGTCGTGATGCTGGTATTGACATACTGAAAGGTATAGTCTTCGGTCAAGTTGCCGAGGATTTGTGACGATGTATTGGTAGTGGTGTATGATGCGTAAGTGTCTCCGTACGTCGTAAGATTCAGAGTTAGTGGAACCGAATTGCCCGGACTCGGGGAGACATTGGTGGCTAGTACCGTGAGTAAGGTGAATACGACTGGAATGAGCAGCTGGGCCACAGAAAGTTTCTTGTTGCGCCAGGTGTGAAGAACGCGTTTGAAGAACATGGCACGGAACTGTTGCCAATAGAGTACGATCCCCGTGTTCCTGTCAGTGCTGATGACATCTGCTTCGCTGATTTCGGGCTTGACTACTTTTGAGAATCATTTCAAGGACAAAGAAATGACAAAATGATTAAGAATAATTTATGACCGTTATACCAGAATCAGAATTTTTATAGAAATTGTAATTTATTAGTATTCTTTTTAATGTATAGACTTAAAATTTGTAAAATAGTTTTCAACAATTCGTGTAATGTATATTATACTGTTTAAATAAAATGTAGTTATAGATTGCAAACATCTTGTGATTATTTAGAAGGAGAAATGACAACAGGTGCAGATCTGTTCTGAAGAAAATTGTATAGTATGTCAAATCATTGCATGGCCACCATATTAATACACAAAACTTTTTGATATTCTGGAAGACCATCACCTACATTTGGGGGCAAATGATGCTATTTCGTAATGTCATAGCGGATACAATAGGGGAGCAGTGAACATCTGTATACTATACAGTAGTGTATATTTACAGCTTTAGGCAACTAAGTGTGTGTACGTACCCATCTCCATGACGTGTTCTTGGTCGGAAGGAACATTCAGTACCAGCACGTCTTGAAACGTGTCTTGGTGGTCCTCCAATCCAATTGCCATTATAGGGGAAACGGCTTCATTTTGAATCGCGAAATTATTGGCAGCACTCTCACTGTTGGTACTGAGTTGACGTTTCACATCTGCCACACTGCTGCTTACAAAGTCACCCGCCCTACAAGAAACGAAATGAAAATTATGTTCTTGCGTAAAGGTTGAATATCTCACACAAAGAGATGTATTAGGCCTTGTAACATTCGCTGTAAAATAAACTCACAAAATGCGATGCAAACCATGCACATTTATGAATTTGAGTGGCAGTATAACGGAAGACTTAGACATTCTTCCACGGCTTCCCTCGCCTAAAACCATATCTTATAATTATGCACTACCTTTAAACAAGCAAGCCACGATACGTTCTGAAAACAAAAACAAATTGTTAAAACTGATTTTAAAAAAAAGACTCACTTAAGGAACACCTCTTCCATCGTAGTGACGGATGCTCCATAACTATTGATTCCAAGCCTCTCCTTCTGTTCCTCAAACTGAAGGAAGAGTCCTTCAAATTCTCTCACAGATTCTTTCGGCAGGATGTAGGATAATTCAGCTCCGATGTTGTTCTCCATCTGAACTCCAGGAACATACTGCTTGATGACCTCAGTCACGGCGTCCACGTTGCAATCATTAGATTTAGCGATGATCATATGATAGCCGATTCCTGAAAAGGGTAAGATCTATAAAATTAGTATTGTTGCTAACAGAAGTATAAGTTGCAGTAGTAATAGTAGTAGTAGTAGTAGTAGTAGTAGTAGTAGTAGTAGTAGTAGTAGAAGTAGTAGTAGCAGCAGCAGCAGCAGAAGTGATATTAATAGTAATAGTAGTAGTATAGAAGTAGTGGTAACAATAGCAGTATAGTAGTAGCAGTTATAGAAAAAAATAGTAGATTAGTAGAAGTAGAAATAGTTGTAGTGGTGGTAGAAGTAGAAGTAGAAGTAATAATGGTAATGCAGTAGTACAGTATCAATAGTAGATGTAGAAGTAGTAGTAGTATTAACAGTAGCAATAGTATATGTAGTAGTAGTACTAGTACTAGTAGTAGTACTAGTAGTACTACTAGAAGTAGAAGTTGTTGTTGTTGTTGTTGTTGTTGTTGTTGTTGTTGTTGTCAGAGGATAAAAAGTAATAGGGGACGAAGGAGCTGCTGTAGTAGTTCAGGATGCCCAGAGAGTATAAATACCCATTAAAAGCAGGATCGACAGACTTCTAGAAAAACCTTCCATAACATTGTGCGACTGTTTGAACATTATCCAGATATATCAGTGACACGACATGTCAGTCTTGTGATGATTGCTCTGGCAACGGGATTTCCTTCGAAAACAAAGATTTCCAGTTAGGTTTGTCTTTGGTTTTGGGTTCAGGAAGATTTGGCGATTAGGTTTTAGGGTTGGAGTGATGGTCAAGGCCATGAATTCAGATCCCTCACCGTATTTTTTCTTAAGGATAGCGACGACCCGCAGCATATAATCTGACCATCCGCCATGATGGCGATGCGGTCGCCAAGGAGATCAGCCTCATCCATGAAATGAGTGGTGAGCAGCATGGTGCGCCCCTTACGATGCTGCTGTAGAAGATCCCAGGTGAAGCGTCGGGCCGAAGGGTCCATACCTGAAGTTGGCTCGTCCAGTATTACAATCTGATTACAAGAGGAAGACGTAAATACATATATTTTATCAAAGTGATGAAAACAAAACCTCAAAAGTTTGATATGATTTAAAGTAAAGCGAAAAAGGAATATTTATTTGTGATTAGGTTTTAATATCTTATACGTCATGGTATTACATTGCTAAGTGTTTCTTTTTATCAGTAAAATAATTGATAAACACGTTTTATGAAACAACTTATTATTTATTGACACATGCGAAATGCCAAGGTGCTATTCAACTACAGACAATATTTATACTTACATTATACAAAAGACAATCGCTAGTAAGAGCCAGACTTGAAATCAGTTACATAATGCGCGAGATCATTCAGGGGTTGAAAACGAATATCGCACACAGATTTATCAACAATTAGCCCCTATGTACCATAATCAAATTTCATTTGGAGTCAGGCGACCCGCAACTGCCCCCCCCCCTCCCCACCCCCGCCCATTTGACGCCAGTGATTTAAGTCTTAATGAATTGAATATACAGGCTGCAAGCGCAAAACAAATGCAGTATACCATAAAACTAACGTTTGTGACAAGTTTTCGATTTGAATCACAAAATAAGCTACTCTATTTTGACCTGAATGTTGGCCTTTAAATGCGGAATAGATTGTTTCAGACTTCAGTAAGGGTTGTACCTTGGAGTCTGCTATCAGTGCGATACCAACAGACAGCTTCCTCTTCATACCACCAGACAAAGCCTTGCACCTGACATGACGTTTGTCTTCGAGACCCAGCGATGTAATGTATCGATCTATCTCGTCCTGGACCGTCTTACTAGGACACCCTTTCAACTGCAGACAAAAAAACAAATATGATTGAATTAGTTGTAGTGTTACTCACCTTATTTTCGTGGATTACCCTTACAGGTATTGAAAACTTGGTGACATCTGTTCTGTCAAAATAATGTGCAAACATATGCGTAGGAAACGCGGTAGCGTTTTAGGACCCTATAGCCCTTCCATTTGTCATTAAACGTTCAAGGGTCCTTTCGTATCATCACTCTATTTCTTTTCTAAAGATTTGAACGACTACAATGGCTAGGTTAAGTTTTCAGAAGATGGTTTACCTTGGTACTTCAAATTCCCGTCCCCCCCCCCCCGTGGAGTGTCTTCAATTGGTAAAGTTCGTGGACAACCCCTTCCCCAACAAACAGGTTTTTGAGCAATTTCTTTTAGGTATAGAAAGCAAATTAAGCCACTTATTCACTCATCCAACTTATCTTCTGTAACTAATTGCAAGCAATATATGGCAGACATATTCACTGAATCCCAGCAAATGTGTACAACATTTTAAAACAAATCACTACACAAATATGAAGGCAACATATAAATATTAAACCCATGTAACCGGTAGTCACAAGATGTAAGAGATTAGACATGCGTGATTTTTCAGACCACAAATACGACAAAAAACTTGTAACCTCTACATTCACTGAAAGAATCAATTGCTTACCTTTGCAAAGAAGTAGAGGTGCTCTTCAACAGTCATGTTATCAAACAAGACATCGTGCTGGGGACACAGACCAAGGCTCGACCGGACCCCGTCGATGTCGTCGCAGATGTCGTGACCATTGACCACCGCCGTGCCGGACGTCGGTGGGAAGAGGCCTGTCAACATGGAGATCGTTGTGGTCTTTCCTGCACCGTTGTGGCCCAGAAGGGCCGTAATCTGGCCTTCATACATGTTCAGGACAATTTCACCCACTGCTGTCTTTTTACCAAAGTCCTAGGAATGATTTAAAAGACAGACATGTAAGTCAGTGACAATATTAGCGACATATGTTATAATCACGGTAAAAATAATCCTGATAAAACACAAAAACGTCGGTCTGTCAGTCGGCTCTTGGCCCGACAGGATATCGGAAGATATCTGCTCGGGAGTCGATTGGTCATGTCAGCGTCGTATCAACGATGTTGAACCGACTTTGGTTAACATTCCATCCTGTATCCTATCTCGTATTTGCAGCGCGAGAGCACAAATTCTGTACGTAGGAATCGGCCCATCGCTATACGACTTCTGCCGGCCGATCAAACCTCACGTGGACGGTAAACTGCGATCCGATTTCCCCCCAAGTCTTCAATGAATGGTATAGCCTCACTGCCGCCGTCGTATCGACGTCTTTGTATCATCAAGATAGGCCTACACATTATATTTTTATTTATTAGAACTTATTTATTAGAAAAAATGCTGTGGTGGCGTGTTATTTTGAATAATATATATTTACAACATTATAATTGATAATAAGCTTTTTGGATTGGTTTCACAATGTAGTGAACATTGCTAAATATGCTTTGTTTTGTTTTTGTTTTGCTGTTTGTTCGTTTTTGTTTTTGTTTTGTTTTTCTTTACTCTTTTTGTGTTATTTTGCACCATACTTTCGTAAATTTTATACCCGTAGTTTGTGTAATTTTCGTTATTTTATTAATTTGACGGAAAATAAATACAATACAAAAAAAATAAAATGGGCAGTTGATTCCCCAACACTGTGAATGACACGCACTGTAGCGTCCCCTGCCCCTACCCCCGCCGCCGCACGCACATAATCTACAACATCATCTTAAAGAACATTTACGAGATTACAAATACCTTCTTGAGGTCTCGTATCTGGATGCCAGCATGTAACCCACAGGATCTTTCTCGATGAATTCTGAGTCTGACGCAGTGACGCCATTCAAATCCGGTGAACCTTCCACGTCATCAAGGCGGATGTATGATAACCCCTTCTTCTTGGGACCACACCAGTAACTCCTCTAAAGGCATTAAAGTAAAGATATAAAACAAATTTACATAGATGGCTGTTCTAGTAATTTGCAAGAATATTCCGAAATCAAGTTGTAGTTTGTGTTAAAATGCCAGATGAATGCTTGGTTATCAGATGGTGTTTTGTTAGGTAGTAATATAGTCGGTAAAATTCAGTTCGTTATTCCATAAGAGCCACATGCTCATTACCTTATTCAACACACCATTAATAAACTTGCCTAAAACGAAAAAAACAAACACAATACAAATGCTCAAAATCTTGAAATTATTTACATTTTAATGTATTATGATAACTAACTTTGTCTTGCGCGATCCACATTATGATAAGCTCCATCTTGTTCTTTTCTATTGCGTGTTATCGTTTTGTTATTGTGCATTACATATTTATATTACATGTTATTATATTACATGTTATTGCGTGTTATTGTGCATTACATATTTTTTTAATATGTAATGCAATAGTTTTTTTTAACCAAAATTGTCAAAGATGTTACAATTTGTTTGCTCAGTGTAAGTTACTTTGAGTAAACCTCAACTTAAACTTGAAATTATAAAACGTAACACTTAACATGTTCCTAAAACTCGACAACCTACGGAGATCGCTCCTTCCTTCGTATGGCTCCATCACATTAAAATAAACTTCCGGATAATATTCGTAACATCCACAGCCTACATACCTGCTTATCTATTTGCTCAATCATACTGTTAGTCTTTTTTTTTATATATAATATGGTTTCTTCTTAGCTATTGTTATTGCATTGCTTATTATTGTACTTTTCTATTCAAGATGTGATATATATAATGAGTTTTGTTTTTCTCTTTCTTTTAGTTAGGTTTGTTAAAGATATTGTTTAATATAATTTGGAGAGAGCAGCAAGCGATCTGAGTAGTTTGTAACTAGATATAGCGCTTTACAAGAAATTACTTATTATTATTATTATTATTATTATTATTATTATTATTATTATTATTATTATTATTATTATTATTATTATTATTAATATTATTATTATATTTTGCTTTGCCTATTATTTGAAAGTATATATTGTGACCTTTTGAACATAATGATTCCATATTAACATACCGATAAAAATATTGCTAACATCGATATTATTTCTTTGAAATATTAAAGTTAAACATTGTGTCAAACAGTATGGTATTGAAAACGAAATTATATCAGACAAAATAGCAAGCACATAACAAATAAAGCCTAATTAATGTCTAAGGCTCCACACTTACCGTAAACGGAAAGTACAGTGGTTTAGGTATTCCGTAGTCGCCCGGGTAGACGGCCTCAAAGTACCAGGCAATCAGCAGGTAGAGGACAGTATCCACTAGTAGCATTATAATCACATTCAGGAACGTGAAGTTATCGTCAGGGGTAGCTGGCTGGGCCATGTTATGCCAGTGGACACCCTCGCCTAGCGCAGTCATGTGAGACATAAAATCGGTTATAAATATGTGAAATTGCTTAATTTTCATATTGGTCAGGAGGATTTGAAAAATTACAATGTGACGTTGGGAAATTTAGATTTTGACTGTTTAGGTATCTTAAAAGTATAGGCTTGCTCAGTATATATTCCTGATAGCTTAATTATTTTACATTTTACTCTGGCATCTACCATGTCGTTTAAAGGATACCTGACAACATAGACTCAACATTACAAACGAAATGTTGGGTGTTTGATATCATATCACTAACGTCCCGTCAACAATATGTCTTTGTTGATGTGCAAGGAAACTATAGCTAGGGTATTAAAATATAAATATGTAATCCCACACTGATTTGTACGGTTTATAGTTAAAATACAGCACGATATAATATTCCACATTCGTGTGATTTTAACTAAGGTTTATCAAGTGTTTTGAAATAAAGGTTACACGTTGTAGTGCCATCAGAGTGGAACGGGCGGAACCAATGACTTGAGGATAACCAGTTGCGTCGATCCATATTTCGGATGGGGGTGTCAAAATTTTCGTCACACTCCGCGCGCAAAACTGCAATATAAAATTTGCCTGCAAAATTATTATGTAGGCCTATTGTTAGTAGTATTCATATGTAGGCCTAAAGTTTATGGTGTAAGCGATATATGTGCTACCGATATTTTCATTAGCCGATACCCCCCCCCCCCCCATCGACGCCCTTGAGGATAACGACGTATAATATAAGCTGGTCATTTTTCATGATAAACACAACAAAAAGTAACCCACTCCTTCTTCAGAACAATTTTTTATCGAAACAAGTCTGAGTAAAATAATTTAACAGGAGTGTTTTTACACGCATTGACTAATTTTGTGTGAAAGTGTGATTGATCCTTCTGGTCATGCATGAGTGAGCATGCATTAAAGGCAAAAA
>JZLH01S0311866.1:89940-114815 GCA_001188425.1 Eucidaris tribuloides
AATATTCACACATTTGAAACTATATATTACACATCCAGTAATGTAAATGCTTTTATCATAATTAATTACCCATCTTGCTTTCTGCGTAGATAAGTTCAATCTTTGTTCATGCATTCGGAGTGAAAGTGAGTTTTAAATAATTTCTGAATAAATTTCTGGAAATTGTTTACTTTTTGGGTGACGACAGGCCAAAAGGATAATATTTACGAAAGTCCATGCCTTAAAGAGAGAAAAATTCTTAGTTCACTCCATTTAAAAAAAAAAACACTTTTTAAGAGCGGCAAACAAACTGAATGTATTTATCAAAACAAAAATACCTTGGTTTTCATCTCTTTTTCGTAGCACAGAATCTTCGCAATACGAAGCATGGGATACACAAAACTGGCGTACAACAAGTACGGCAGTTTGGATTGTACGCTGGTGATGAAGGGGTCATCGGTGTAAGGAGGATACGGGTATCGCTGCATATCGACCCGGAAGTTATCCGCTATGGTGGGGTCAGTGACCTGTAGGAAGGCTTTGTCGATGGCGTGTTGTAAGGAAAGGAACCCTTCTCTCATGTAACCTGGATTTGTAAGTTCAGAAAACAGCAAATGAAAGCAGAATTACACGATTAGCGTGGTTTGGTTTGGTTTGCTTTGGTTTGGTTTGGTTTGGTTTGGTTTGGTTTGGTTTGGTTTGGTTTGGTTCGGTTTGGTTTGGTTTGGTTGGGTTGGTTCGGTTTGGTTCGGTTCGGTTCGGTTTGGTTTGGTTTGGTTCGGGTTGGTTTTGTTTGGTTTGGTTTGTTTTTGGCGATTTGTGCATCGTGGAGAGCGTTATAAAATATAATTCAATGCATTCAAACCCGTATAACTTATCGACCCAATTTTACGTACAAGACCGAAGAACATTCCTCAGAAGGATATATGGAAACATAATGTATCGTGAAATAACCACTTATGTCACATTGACGATAATGTAATCATTTGGTCAAACTTGGACAGAACATCGCATGTTTTGGATGACTTTATGTACCAGGTAATAATTTGACCTTCCTTTTATGCTATCTTATTAACGGCAGGCAAACAAAATAGACTTTGCTAAACATGACAATCATACGGTTGCACGCAGCCCCGTTTCTAAATTTGTTATTTTTATAAACGGGTAAATGGATAACCTCCTTAGTTTGTAGTTTTTGTATATTATTTTGTAGTTTTTGTATATTATTCGTTGCATACTGAAAAAAAAAAAAAAGAACGGTATAAATACGACATTTATCAAGGTAACAGAAATTCGAACAATACCCCAAATCAGAACAAAAACAACTTTACACGTGGAATCGTGTCTCTTCTCATATTAACTGCATAATCTTGTAATAAATTATACGGACGTTAAAGGTAAAATCACATATTTGTTATAAGAATGTATTTTTTTTATTGTTTCTTTCTTACCAGGATCTCCTCCCCATCCTTCTTGGGGTTGCCGAGGACCGAACGCCATCTGAGACGGAAAGAGCTCATCCGTTTTCCAAGCGCTTCTCTGGTCTGAGAGAGAAATACTGATAGTTCGTCAGGTTGTGATTATTCTTCGGACTTGAAGACAACCGGATACTATAGAAAGGAAAATATTCAGTAATGAAAAATACAACGGAATGTTAGAAAATACGTGCGTCAATCATTTTCCAAAATATAGGCCACCAAAGGTTATACACCTGGCCTTTCCTTCTGTGTTTCGCATCTACTTTGTTCGATTTGTATATCCAATAAAATGATGAAACATATACAGGTTTTTGATCGGACAATTGATAGTGAGGCTCTCTTGAGAAAGAATTCGTAATCAATAATTTCCAATCATCGCGTACGTAAAATAATAAAAACAGAATAGTATTTCATTTGCCCCTTGACAGTGTTTGACGACGAGAGATTACACTAACTGGGTGCGTTTTTAGTTACTGTGAAAAAAAATCATACGTAAACTCGGGTGGAGTTCGAACTCACGATCTCCTGATTTCCATACTGGCGTCATCCCCACCATACCCTGAGAATGCCTGATGGTCTAAGTGGAAATTTTAGGTCCGAATCCACCACATATCAATTTGTTTAGCACAAAAAAAACGCTCCTCTTTTGGGCAGAGAAATACGAAGTTATACGCACAGGTCATGCACTACTGCTCTCACATCGTGCTAGTGTAGGAGCAGTCTATTGTTTACATTCACACTCGAACGCATAATAGTAAAGACTGCGTTGGTTTCTGGCCAGCTCGGAAAGTCAGCATACTGAAAGAAAATGATGTCTGTGATTGGTTTTTGCCAATTCCGCGGGCCTTCTCCTAGCCAATAAAATTTGATTTTTACATTTTTAGAATCCTCAGACTTCCCGCTATACATACTCATCTTCAATATATTTCTAGATGGCGCACTTTCATTTTATGAAGCGGCAAAGTCAGAAAAATTGGGGAAAACGGGGATCTTCCACGGATGTTTTACCAAAAAGGAAGTCTTTAGAATCAATTCTCCGTGTCATAACATTGACTTCGGTCACATATTTTGATCTAACCCTAAAGAGAAACCTTTCATTACCATAAATCTCGTTTCAATAGTATATACAGCTTGCAGAATTGTTACTATGGCAAAAAATTTGTCAAAAAACGACGGTTTTAGTTCCAGTTTACCGTTGTGTTGCAAAACTCTAGACCATGAAGAAAGTAAAAGATCGCTTAGAAATTGATATGAGGCAGAAGGATAGAAACAAAACGTGAACACTCAAACCATCAGGCATAATCGATGGCCTAGTGGTAATCTGAGCATTTATATACAGATTTTTTTCCGCTTAGGCTGGTGTAGTACAAGTTGCACAGCTGCGTCCAATCTTGTTAAATCTTAATCATCCCCACCATCTTTTTCATTTCTCCACTTTCTTGGTCTTCCTTGATCCTCCAAGATCATCCTCTCAGTCTCAGTGTAGTCCTTCTTCTATCTCTCCCCATTTCCACACCATTTTCTTGAATAATTATCCGATATATGGTTAAGATTATTACCTATAGGTTAGATTTATCGGTAGCTCGCCATTCTCCGGAAACTCGTTGTGGAAGACTACACCGCCTAGAAGTGACGAGTTGGTAGAGTTGATCGATGTGATGTACGCAATCATCTCTTCCTCTGTGCGAAAACCAGGACCTAACATTTACAAATGTGAAAAGTTAAAGGTCATTAATTTTGTAGATCATGATACTTTTAACGGTAGATTCGCTATCTCAGCTATGATATTTTTTATTTTTTATTATTTATGTCCTCGGCATTTGTGATCACTTGTGAGTGAAATGAATTTGGCATGAACAAAAACAACAACAACGTACTCCAACATTCAGATCAATCAAATAAACATTCCAACCAAAAAGACTGAGAATTACAACAAAAAGAATTATATTCAATGATCAGAAAGAAGAAAAAAGAATACATTTAACCTTACCCTCTCCAAGGCTGGACATCGCACTTTCATGGGCGGAGGCTTTCAAATTGTCCACGACTTGGTCCATGATCCTGTTCACCATCGACACGTTGGGTGCGTAGGCCATCTGCCAAACGGTCGGGATAGGAACCGGAGGCATACCCTCCGTCAGTGTCAGGTTCTGGGGCAGTCTGTTAATGTCGAACGTTTGGTAGATGGTGGGGTTTGGGTAGACAGTGAAGTTCATGAAGTGGCGGACGAGGATAAAGATTCCCGCCGAGATGATCGGGAGAACGAGTTCGACGACGATGGCAAGGACTCGTCGAAACATCAAGAGGAAGTTTTTCCATAGCAACAATCGCATCTGGCTGAGAAGCCGCCCCATCGTGTAACATGTACTGTGTGACACCTTTGGGTTAAGTTTGCAATCGTAAGTTTTTATCCACAATCTGTTTAATATGTGATATAAATCAGAAAATGGTAGTTTTATACAAACGAAGATATATATATACAGTATATTTACTCTTTCCCGGAAGAGATTATTTGTTCTATGAGAACAACTTTTTTTAAAGAATGAAAAGCTTACCTTGATTAATCTTGATAAATCGCCATGAGCGTGTGATTGACGGACCTGCTTCGCTATATAAATATCCTTATTAGTATTATTATTTATTATTATTAAAATAAATAGTGCTCATAAAGGAGAATGTGATATCTACATCAATTCACTCTTTTAATTTGAATTCAAAACTCCAGAATTGAACATTATTTTGCTTTGTATTGTTTGTACAGACTATACATACCTTGGAGGAAACAAGTGAAGAGTGTAGAATAAGAAGTACTTAAATCATATTTTGACGAAATTGAGTTAGTGATTGTTTTGAAGTCGTTACATAACGGAAAATTTTTTGACAAAATTTTGGTAAATTTGACCCTTCCCTTGTAGGGGTCAGTGGAGGGGTCAACAGGGGTCAAATTTTTAACTTGGTCTAATTTCTTCAAAATGTATCTCAAATTGTTCAAGTACAAGGATTAAGAAAATATATAATCTATCATGTATTTCGTGCTTTGTTGATGAGATATAGGGTCACTTCCCGTAAAAGTTCAAATGAGGTCAAATTTCAAACAACGTCTAAATTCGACAAATTGCATATCAAATTGTTCGTCTTACTGAGGACATTTCAACAATTAAGTGTTTTCTGACATTCATTTATTCGAGAAATGCATATGTTTTCCTCAGACCCTTAGTGTATAGAGGAAGAAGTACTCAAGTCAACAATACTGATTATTGGAAATCGATGTGTGGCATTGTTTGTTTTTGTCCTATATTTATCTTTTATTGTGTCAATTAACTTCAAGTTTGGAAGTGCAACTCAAACACATGTGATCTGTAGACAAATTTGACAACTTTGAGCTATTGTTTCTCAAAAGTAGTATGTGACTTCAGTACTTCTTATTCTACAGTATACTGAATAGGAATAAAAATGGTAAATTTGCAGGAATATGTACAAACTGCTTTAAAAAGAGGTTTGTTCATTAACAGAAATTTTGAAAGGGTCACCTTTGCCACCACTTATTGGTATCCAGTCACTGTTAGAAGACATTTTTTTTTTATTATATAAACTGGGTTACGGCTCCAAGAATTTGCGGATGGAGTTTCGTTACCAACTTGATTATCATATATGAATTTAGAAAGACTTATTTGACGTACTGTTCTATTCTTTCGACAATGTGCACGGACCAGTTAGCAATTTCATTTCCCAGAAAGTCGTATGACAGAAGCAACTTTCGTTGAGAACATAATAAGAACTTTATCGGACGCCTTGTTACAGGTGATTCTTTAGGGGTTAAACAAACTAATGCGAAACTACAAGAAAACGAGGGAAGCGCAATTCTATAGTGTATTCAATTAATCAGTTTTATATTCTATACATGGTAGAATAGTTATGATAAAATGATAATAAAGCATAGTAATAAAACCAGAATCAGAATTCCAAATTGTATATTTTGTGAACAGCGATATGCATGTGGATAACTACGACAACGAATAGGTTACAAGGAAAGTCATATATAAATATATACCTGCATATAATTATATGAATATATAATATGAACGTATATACTGCCGGGTTTCTTCTTCAAGTACGACACTCAACAAGTAAGCTAACACTCCCTTTTCCATCACTCAATATCATTCACTGATAAACTTTAATATCACTTACCTCTAGAAAAGCATAATCAAACGGAAGAACACTCTCGCAGTTTGAGCCTTCTTAGCATGTGTAGGTAAATCGCTTGCTGGCAAGGTCTGATTTATAATGATTGAATAACTGAGTCTCACGCTTTCTGTTGCTATTAGTACCTTTTGACATTATATAGAATGTATTTGTTTTTGTCTGCAATACAAGCTTCAGCAGAACCAACACGAAGCGGTACTTCACCTTTCTCCTTTACCCGGCGACTTCACAACTCTCCAAGCTATATATAGCGGAAGAGAGCTCCCATACCCAGCCTCCGTGTATCACGTGTTGTGATTGGTCCGCGCCGTAGCCCCTGTGACCGTGAACATGGCCGTAAAGACTGTCGTTGTGTTGTTGTCATCGGGTCAAATTTAGAATTGACGTAGTGACCGACTTTCGCTTTAATTATAACTCTTCATATCTCTAAACTGATAACGTTGACTATTTACGGCGTTCCAATGTCGTGTACAACTACATAAGAATAAATTTATAATTTAATATTACTGCTAACCGCTGTGTGTAGGCCTATACATCCTCTATTCTTCTGTACATGTATGTCTGTGAGTCTGCTGAATGTCTGTCTGTGCCATGTACGTGCGCGCGTGTGAGTTTTCAGACGGTATGTATACAGTTTCTACGTGCCTGCATGTGAATGCTCGTGTGTAATATAGAGTACCGTATAATGTTTACTTCTACATGTAGGTCCTAAATTCATGTATGTTGTATCATATAATTTTACTAGAGAAATGAATAGCTCTGGTTAAATATGCATATTATCACATCACGTCGGGTAATATTATCCTTGCCCCCCTCCCCTTAGGATGAACACCCCCTCCCCGTAGGATATACATGTATTGCTACCGAATTCAAATCACAGTAAAAAAAAAAGGGGGGGGTCAGTTGAGAAAACTACGTCAAGACCTTTGGTCGTTATCGGTTATTGATAGGATACTGAAATATGATTATGGTTCCGGGTGTCATTTGCATTATACGGGCGTACTTTGTACCATATAAAATTGCACGCTTTATGACTGAAGATTACAATGTGTATAATTCATATCGGACAAAGTTCGCACGTTCTCTACACACATGCACAAGAGGAAACGGAGAACGTAATTTGTATCAAACTGGTCGACAGGTGATAGAGTACCTCTAATAAATTAGAAACAAAATTTTAACTCTTTTGGGGTGGAGTCCTGAATATACTGTATATTATTGTCAAGCCCAAGGGGGATTGTTCACTTACAACTCGAATCCGCCACCCCGGTGTCGTGGTTCAAATGTCTATTTTTTGTTTTAATTTGGTATCAAAATTTAAAATCCCCACGGAAAAAAACTTATTTATTCTGTATTATGGCATAATATTACCTCATATTATGTAGTGTAATGTAGTATGGGAAAATTGTTCCTTAAATAAAATATTTTTTATTGCTTCTTCAAAATGAGTTCTGCGTATAATATCTAATTCTATAATAATGGGTTAATACCGAACCTTTGTTTAACCGTTTTCAGACACTAAATGTTAATGAAGTAAACACGTTGCAAACAGCATTATTTATGTATGAGAACACTTTTTGCTCTAAACTCCACTCATTATGCATTTCATTTTCATTTTCATATTTATTCTCATTTCATTGCAAACAAAACATAAGCACAAAATAAATTTATAATCATTACAAATAACGTAATACGAACATACAATTTATATACCACACACACACAAATAAGTGGTAACACATGTCATTCTTATTCTTTAAGTGATAAATGATATAATATAAATTAAAAGAATACAATGAATGAAGGAACTTAATATTGAACAATTTAAAAAGCTTGTTAACAATTATAAGGCCACCATTAATTGTTTATTTATAACTAGACTATTATAACTGTGTTACTAATAATAACAGATAAGTAACTTAGGGAAAAATATACAAAAACAAAGGAAAAATAAAATAAAACAACAAAATCGGGAAAACAGTATAACGTAAACATAAAGGTCATCGGAGATACACATATACAGACTGGTGCTTATAGGGTACCTGTGCGTGTGCACGCACTCACACACAGACGTATGCAGAGACACACGCTTATATATACACGCAGACATACAAGCACACACACACACACACACACATGCACATAATTATGCAGTACTCACATATGCAAGTACATTCGAGCACACAGGTCGGTCACGAGTGATGTGCATTTCTTCCACGTTATAAGGTAGATATGGGGGTTATAAAACTGAAAAAGGGTATCTTACAAGGAAAAGAAAACTGTGTTTGTATGAAGGTGTCAGATAATGTCGAGCCAGGGTTATTCAGTATTGTATGCACTAATAAGAAATTTCTTAAGTCTACTTTTGAAACTGACAAAACTTTGTATGTTTTTTATACTCGATGGCAGAGAATTCCAGTATTTTGGTCCACTGAAGGTGAAAATGGTGGTGGCAAATAATGTGCGCGTGCGAGGAAGATGGTATGAATTAGCCTGCCTAGTAGGATAATTATGGTAATAAATTGTTTTTTTGTGAACATACTGTCAAAAGTAGCAGGTAATTCGTTGTTGTTTGGTGCATGAAAAGTCCCAGTTGTAACAAATATATATCACCAATTTTGAGAACATTATTAGCGCGAAAGAGAGAATCAGTACGGGACCGAATCCCAGTATGACGTATTATTCTCATTGCCTTTTTTTGGAGAAGCAGTATTCTGCCTATTTGGGATTTAGAAGAATTTCCCCATGCCAAGATACCATAGTTTAAGTATGGAAGTACTAGTGTTGAGTACAGATTGCGGAGAATAGAAATTGGGAAATATAATTTTACTTTGTTAATAACGCCAATATTCCTAGAGATTAATTTACATAAGTTATCGATGTGGGGCTTCCATGACAGTTTGTCATCTAATGTCAGTCCAAGAAATCTTACACTCGACACCCTATTTAAAGAAGTTATCCGCAATACTTTCTCAATTCAGCCATATCCAACCCACCGTTCAACTAATTATAATTTAGAAAACCCCAAACTTACATGCACAGAAATCAATCATAAATGGGCCGGACATCTGGAATTCATTGCCTCAAAACCGGAAACGATGTACATCGTTGTATTCCTCTAAAACATACCTAAAGAAAAAACTCCTCTTATTTAAATGTAAACATGATTATTTTTTTAAACTTAATTCTTTGGTCTTTTCATAATCATTTTTTCAAACAAACGTATTCAATTTCAATAAAGGGCCCCTTTTCAAATTCCTTAAGTAGCCTTATATGAGCCCAAACACACAAACATACACACATACGGATATACAGACACAATCACACACAGCATACACTCACATACGGTACATACACTCATACATTCACCTTCGTTCTCTTTCCTGCCTTTTGTATCCTATCCATCACTCCTCTCATATGTACTTTTTTTAGGCCACCGTCACCATTAAGCTTTACGCTCAAGATGGTGGTCTCTACATTTATCTATCATGCAAATAATTGGTATGCTGTACTTTGTTAAAATATTTTGTAACTGGAAACACAATTCTCCATATCGCATGTACCCGATATTCACCGATAGCAGATATTATATCAACATCCAGGACTTTTTGCAGTCTTGCTAACTTCCGTTCCGACTCAGAACTGAGGCGGCGACGTCGATTTGATACAGCCAATCAGTTTCAGTTGTATTACCCCGTTTGCTTTCTCTTTGTGTGGTTGAACTAGCTCTATCCCGCTTATGAGAAAGGTTCCATGCAAACACACATGAATGGAACTCTGACTTCATCTCAAATGTAAAAAATAAGGTGGAATAATGCGATTGTAAAATCATGAAAACAACGGAGGTTTTTAAATTCGGCAGTTTTTAACACGCACAAATGAGACATTGGATGTGAAGAAGTCAATCACACCAGAGAATCGCAATTATCTGAGTGCGACCCCAGTGGTCTCTCGCAGACAACTGTATGTGATATGGAGAATTCCGAGTCGTATTTAATAAGTGTTGTTCATAAACCCCTCAAAAAGTTCTGCAACTCAACTTTGAGCATTAATATCTCTCTTGGTAATATAATATAATTCTTGATATTGGTATCATTGAAAAGCATCGATTCCCTTTACAATGATACCTCATTTGCCATGAGTATGGATTCATGGAATGTGCAAGACATTTTAATAAGGGGCCAAGTGAAAAGTGAAATGTTGCAAACTGCATTGTTATCAGCACCAGTTCAGCATTCATTTGTATGCAGAGTGGAATGTGCTTAATGATGTTATGGCTTTGAATGAAGTATTTTGTGTTGTTTTCACATTTTGTTTTGAATATGAAATGAGATTTAAGTGTGTAATTGTGAAATTATCATTGTGTTTGAGTTTCATTAGGATTCTGGCAATTTTGCAAGCTCCCCTCCATCGATCAACACATATGACACTTCACTAAAAACCATTACGCTAGCTACGAAAATCATTGGACTGGTATAATGATGGCGCTGTTCGTTGTTCATAATTATGATATAAATCTTTATGGGAAGCATTTACTGGTTACGAAAATACCATCATCCCGTGTATAATGCGGTAAGGTATAACACCGGAGATCCAAAGCGAATTATGACCTTACTTTTCTCTGTAATTTTTCTGTCATAGAAATAGGTTGGCTACCGACTCCAGAGGATTGCAAAAATTTATTTGTTATTTATTTATTTGTTAATTTATTATAGGTCACGCAAAAAAATAAATGGTCATCAAACACGCACAAGAGCGGTATGAAATGACTTTAACGGGTTTTTTTTTTATTATTGGCATTCAACTGTCAAAACGACAGTGAAATGCCCTTTTGGTACAATATGTCGTCCAAGCCTACCTCCGTGTCTCGTACACCGCTCACACACACATGCACACACCACACAACTACACGACCATCACACACACACACACACCACACACAAAACACAGCAACACATCACACACACACAACACCACACACACACCACACACACAACCACACCCCACCACACATTACCAGCACCACACGCACACTCTACAACAACACACACCACACCCACACACGACACACACTACACCATCACACTACACCTTACACACACACACACACACACACACACACACACACACACACACACACACACACAGTCACTGGGGTACACCTTTGTACTATTCTAATAAATTTAGATAAGTCTATGTGAGATCACATACACATACACACATGTATGCACATACAGAAACATATACAGAATTACACATATATACACCTTCCTTATCCCCATCACCCCCTTTCCCCCCAAATGCACCCTACATTTGGTTTATCTTGTACCCAGCTATCTGCATAGCATTCAAAGCTAGGTTCATTACAAACTGGTTTTGCTTCATGAAATTATAGCAATAACTTTACTTAATACACCATGTTTGAAACCCCCCCCCCTCCCCCTTACCACACCAGTGCTAAATATTTTGCATGTGTTTTTCTTTTTCTTCACAAATAAAAACAATGTAGATGACAAAATTGTGAATGATCATGAACATTTAATTACAAATATAACACTTATTAAATAAGCATATATGAACCATACACATGGAATGTCAAATACTAAGTATTGAAGAACATTATTTAAACCTACTGCTGTAATATATACTTGACTAGTCTGCAAATGGCTTTATACAATAAAATATGATCACTATAAATTATCACTATGATGAGTTGTCTGATTGCTCACAGCTATATTGCTGTAATATATACTGAACTAGTCTGCGAATGGCTTTATAAAATAAAATATGGTAATTATAAATTATAATTATGATGAGTTGTCTGCTTGCTCACAGCTCTATTATATTCATTTTTTTTTTACACCTAGGTCTCTCTTTATACATCTATAAACACACTATTTGCACACTCTCTATCATTATTATGAAAATACACAAAAGGGGCATAATAATATGTAATTCAAAGCCAAACTAGACATCTCCAAATATAAATCAGCAATGGCAAAAAACAAATATTTAAAAATCATGGCAAGTGCTGGTAAGTTCAATACCTGGGGCTGTACTGAAAATCCTCCTAAAACAAAATCTCTTCTAACTTTTCTTTTAGAAGAAAAATTTGTATATGCGCGCATTTCAGAGTTAGAACAGTTTTCGTATTCTGAAAATGAAGTTACACAATATGCGCGCAATGTTGTGCGCGTTCAATGCGTGGTCGATGCGCGCATTGCGTTCCCTCGACGCGCAGATGTTTACATTGTAAAGGCAGACATGATTGGCTAACTTTCCAATTAACACTTGTCCCAATTGGTAGAAGCGAGAAAATGTGGGTGTGTCATGGGCGGGGCCATCTTTGCTAAAATCATCCTATAACAATTTTTCAGAATACATTTAGAAGAGATTTTAAGACTCTTCTAACTAGGGGAGTTAGAAGAAAAGTTAGAAGGAAAGTCAGAACAATTTTCAGAATACGGCCCCTGGTTCTTTTTTTTTGGAGGTATTCAAACTGCATAACATTAAATATTTTATGCATAGGTTTTCATTTCATGATACATTTTTTTTTGTTTTATTCACAGACTAATGATGTAACTTCTGACATATATATATTTTTAAATACATAACACACGAATAACAGAATTATAACGTGAAGTATATGTATGTAAGCAGATTGTGCTTAACATTACATAAAATATCTCATTTTAAAAGTTCTCAATACACATGTATCTTGTCTGCCTAGGACTGCTGGAAAATAAATAAAATAAATCATGAGTTTGTTACAACGCTGCAAGCACATTATCTGTTGTGAGAATCTATTTTGCGAAAATTAGATCTGGAGTATTGGAAAGCCCAATTTCAAACACAACTTTGGGCCAATTAAATTATCCATTTATGTAAATAACAATAAAAACAAAAGAGCTTAAAATTCTCTACTTAATGACATGAATATGAACTTCATACAAAAAAATCAACACAAAATGCCTTTTACAATTTACAGTAGTCGTAATAAGCAGACAATCTTTGGTAAAAGGAGGAATTTAAACAGCACCAGTAGTTAAAAGACCCCATCAAATTATATGTTGCCACAACATATTACATGTATTACCATAATACATCATTAGTCTACAAACACAGACCCACATCAGCAGTATGTGTATCATGTCTACAACTATCTCTTAGTTAATGTGTCTCCAGAATGAATTGCAAAATTGCTTTGCAAACCAGTCAGGTACACTTCACACACATGACCTGCTTTTCAGAGTCTGTCTAGCAGACTAATGCATCACTGCTCATTAGTGACACAAACAAATTAAAGCATTTTATATTTCTACAATGACTACATATATAATGTAAAATATACCATCCCCACACTGGACAAATTGGCTCATATTCACAAATCAGGTTAAACTTTGACATTGGGCCTGTTGCATAAAACATTTACCAGAGATAAGTTTTATTTCTTTTATGGTACAAAGAATGGTAAAATCATGCCTACTAGATTTTCATTTTTACCAGAGATATTTTTCTGGTAGACATTTTGTGTAACAGGCCTAAGAGAAAAACCTAAATTTGATTATGAATAGTTGCACAGGTCAAAATTTATATAGTAGACATATCTGTTTGTAAGCTTTTGAAATGTAATATAATTCTTTCATTTTACTCTCTGCACACAAATTAATGCTGCAACATACAAACTGATAAATGTAAATTAGTATTTAAATGATAAACTTTGAAACAAATTGCATCAATACATAAATCTCTGATTCACACACCATGTCTAGGGTACCTTCCATTGTGACCATAGCCAATATATTTCTGTGGTAAAAGCACCATTAGTCAAAATAATTAACACATATACTGAAGACATAATTTTCTTTTTCTTTGGCCAGATGTAATACAATTGTCAAATTATTGCACTCAAAGTAAAATTTGAACAGCACATCTCATTAATTGCACAAATCATAAACATTGATTTTCTTTCAATCAATCATGAAGAAAACATTAAATAATCACAAAATAATTGCTATTGTCATTCTAATTGCACAAATTATATACATAATTTCATGAGATATATACTATTGTCCACAATTTAAAGAAACATAAAACATTAGGTAGTTTTCTGACTTTTTACCAGATATTACAACAATCCAACTGCAATAAACTACTATACATCACACATTCATCTTTTCAAAGGCACATATTATGCAAGACAAGGTGATTCCAATTAATTCAGTACATTTTTCATACAATACACCATAGAGCAAAGTGAACACATTACAATCTAACCTGAATTATTCCAACATGTCCAGGGACCCTGTTAAAGATACTGGCATAGTTTGGGAAAATGGTGAAAAAAAATTCTCTGTGTTATTTAGATAGATCTATATCATCTATTATCTATCCTGAAAATCACAAGGACTAAAATGTTTCCAGTTTTTATGAAAAATAAAAAATACATTTCCGAGACATTTTTGTCACAGGAAAAGTTACACAGGGATATCTGTTCCCTGATGCATTTAAATCACTGATCGTCATTCTAAACAATTTTAACAATGGTTTGATGTTGCTTGATAATGTCTAGTGAGACAATATCACATTTTAAGACTGAGGAAAACTTTGTCCGATAAACCAAATTTTACTTCAACATAAGGTAACATCTTTTAACATAATGCACGCAGTCATTTGTTGGTGTTAATCTTTACATTAAAAGGGATTTTTTTTTGTGGTAATTTTGTTCTCGTTAGTAATATAGGTGAGGGTTTGTATCACCGCTTAATGATGTATCAAATGACTTCACATTTGTGAGCCGCTCCGACGGTAGGAGGCAAATGTCGCAAAAATCATTTTCTGTTTTTTGCTTGATTCAAAATCTCCATATTCTTAGCTTTAAAATGATATATAACACTTGAAATATACACAAAAGGAAAGGGGCGAAAAATGCGACCGAAAGTTCAATTTTTAGACAGCGCGCCAAGGAAGTTAACGGAGAAATTGGCGTTTAAAGTTTCACCATGAATTCAAACTCAGTCGGGCGCGGATGCGCCCATGAATTAGTGATATAATTCCTAAAAAGTCCTTAGCAACCGGGACTTTACCTGCATCAAAAAAGTTGAAAATTGGCATAGTGACAGACTGTACTCTTGTCCAGTTGTA
This sequence comes from Eucidaris tribuloides, assembly GCA_001188425.1. Taxonomy (NCBI): domain Eukaryota; kingdom Metazoa; phylum Echinodermata; class Echinoidea; order Cidaroida; family Cidaridae; genus Eucidaris; species Eucidaris tribuloides. The sequence goes on from JZLH01S0311866.1 coordinate 104,748, forward strand.
TAAAAAATGTCACGTTCATTTATTAATGTTTACAGTGGAAAGTTTAATGATGAATGTGACAATGTAAAACGGAACTACCGCTAATATGCAGCCATTCGGCGCAAATGTGTCGCTACAATCATAGCAATCTTTAATTTAATTAATCTTAATATAATTCATTATGGAAAAATAGTGTTTTCATTGTTTTTTATATTGATGATGTCCTAAAAATTCTAAAAAGAATAACAAACACAAACACCATATGTAAATTTAACGCTACAACCCAGTTCTTGCTGTATGTCACTGTATAGCCATTTGCTGCGGCAATTATACCTCCGGCAGTTCTTGTTGTCGTTTCCAGTTTTATGAGAGAACATCACTTTAAGCTTTCACTTGAGTCATGTAAGAATTGTAGAGGACGAATAGTTATGCGAGATCGTTATTTGTTAAGTCTGGAAACCAATAATAATTTGTGTAAGATCGTGCGTTCTGTATTTTTTCATAATTCAAACACACCACCTTATAGCAGAAATAAAAATACTTCCATAGCAATACATGACATCCTTGTATGTTACTGTTTTTTATTTTTTTTTGATTACCCATGTGTTTTGCTGGTAGAAGTACAAGACCATGTACATGTATATAACTTATGTACAGTGTAGTATGGGTATGCAAGTTTCTCTTAGACCCTTTTATGCTTCTTACGTAACTCTCATCCCTCAACAAAAGAAGTTTGAAACGCTTTCTATAGACAGGGGATTAACACGCGTAGCACTGCCTGGCCGAGATCCGGGTCAATTGTTTTCTTTTTTAATAGTTGTTTGTGTATTATCCACTTTACCAGTTGCAAACAAACTAATTTGAAAGAGAGAACACTCGCCGTTTTCAGTTTCAGCAATATACTTTCATTAAATATCTCAACTCTGAGATGCAAACCAATGTAAAAAGGGAGGCAGGAAAATAATTCACACCTCTCTCTGCGGTAGCGTCCACTTTATATAAATCTGTGTTGTGATCGGCACTGGATTGTTAAAGAGAGATTACACATTTTTGTTCTTAAAATTTCCCTATAGCATTCCGAAATCAAACAAAGAATTCCAAACAATTTCGATGTCAAAAGCATGGGACACTCGGGCGTTTGATTACAGGGAAAAAAAGAGTGTGTTAAATTAATAGAAATTCTACACGCCTAGCTGTAGCCCTCCCGAGCTTATTCGAATTTATTTCATTCATGCTGTTTGATTAAAAAAAAGTAAAGCATTACATGTTCACGCATACAGTCACACACCAAATATACTGTCTGTGAAAAAGCTAGGATACTGGAAATACGCCGCGTGCCGATGTCACGTGACACTGTCCTTACCAACCCGGTTTCGGACGATCATTCGCTCGAACGACAACTTGACCCGTCGAAAAGGGTTTGGAAAATCGCTGTTTTGGGGTATTTAGAATTCGAATCCAAAGCTGAAACTCACACATTACATAGAATAGATATCAAACTTTTCAAAACTGAAATAAAAAAAATTTCACCAAAATAGTGGTATGGGTTGGTTTTTGGCGTTTTCTGCGATTTCGTCCATTGCGACTTTTGCCCCCTACCGTCGGAGCGGCTCACATTTTACTCCCTGATCACAAGACCCATGTGAAGTTTACACAAATGTGTGCTAGTGAAGATTTCCTCTGGAATGACTAATTAAATTGGTAAGAAATAGGGATTTTCTATTTCCTTTTTTGGGAGGTTATGTGAATTTCTTAATCATTGATACATATGATCTCTTTCAGTATACAAAAATAATCTGCTACATGAACAACACATAATGTCTTATTTTCGGTAATATAATACTACGATGCAAAAAGTACACAATCTTACAATTCAGTCAACTGCATGGACCAACAGTTTAATAAAAAGTCTATAATGCCACAATTGTACACTAAAGGCTTGTTATCTGATAAAGCTTTGATTTAAATAGATAAAAACTCATGGAAGCATATACAGCAGGCATACATACAATTATATGTTACCTTGGTTACGATGGTCACCATCACAATGTACAGTACATATATGTCACAAATGGCACGACTGCTTTCAGAGCATCTGTTTTAACAAATGACAACAAATACTAAAAAAAATAACTTCACACCATTGGTTATTGAAAGACGTTATCATCTTCTCGTTGCATTCGTGCAAAGTTGACAAAGACCTGTTCCAGTGTGGTCTGGCTGACAGAGTAATCTTCAATGTCATACGTGGACTTGGCCCTCTCCATGACCCCAAACACTCTGGCCCACGTTAGGGTGGGGTCTGTGATGTGGTAATGCACCATGCCTTGATGCTCGTCTTTTAATGTGCTCCCTGATAAGAGAGACGGATAAAAACACAAGTAAATTAATAAACTACACAAACATGCACAGGGCAGTCATAACTGCTTCAGTCATTGTATAATGGAAACGTTTTGTCGATTTTTTTTCTTCTCTAGAATAATAGTTACAGAACCTAGAGCTGTTGAATCTTATTCACATTATGAATACAGTATATTATCAAACCCTTGGCAAGGGGGAGGGGTACTAGATGTGCAAGGTTTTAATTGTAATACTGATCTCAGAGGCATCTGGTTACTTTATTCCACGTTTCATGTTTTCACAAAAGATTTTCTACATTAAGGGCATTACTACAGTATGACAAAACCATGGTTTGGAATGGAAATATATTTAAATGAGAGTATATGAATAATTATTTTTAATAGGACCAATGAACCCATACCATTTTTTTTCTTTAGGTAGGGGTGGGGTGGGGTGAGGTGAGAATACAATGGGGCAGGTAACTGGGGAAAAGTTTTTTCATAAAAATTGCAGATAGTCCCCAAATTTTGAATAAAAAGCAAAAGTGTAATGTTCAATGAAAAGAAAGGTCCTTGCTGTAACAGATTACACTACTAACACAAGCAGGAAATTTTCAGGACAGTGAATTGGGGGGGGGGGAATGGTTCTCCCTGTTAAAGTAAAATGTCCTTGCAGCAAAGAAAAGTAAAGTTATTCTTGTTGGAAAAAAATCACAGCGCACTGCCACTCCTGGCTCCCATGGGATCCGGGTGTGAAACTGCTCACTGACTCTTTATTTTCCTCCTGCTTACCTGCAAACTCCCTCATGATGAAATCCTTCAGGGGCTGAAGGTCAGGTACCCCTCCTTCTCTGGGTTGGGCTAGCTTTGCCAGGAGTGTGTAGCCATGACCGAATCGACTCTTGAGATGCTGTGTAGAACCCAAACACTTGATACTACCATTCACCATGATGGCCAGTCTGGTACACAGGGCTTCACACTCCTCCATACTGGAAACATTTCAAAAAAATGACAAGAAAATATAATCAAATAAAGAAGAGGAGAAAATAGAAGAACATTTTACTGTAACCAACTGGAAACAATGTGATTTCAGTATAACACACATTCTCCAAATAGAAGAACAGAGATATCTTGTTCTTAAGTCTCCAATGAGTTAAAATGAACAAAATAAAACTTTATACTAAGTAATATTTTACAGGTAAATGATGTGATTGGAGGTAGTCAACTTGGGGTAAAAAATATTCTAGAATCAAGTAAACTATGCAGGGATTCTACTGTGAAAATTTTGTAGTCAAAAGTTGACTCATTTTATATAATGTCCATCAGTATGCCTTGTAATAGACAAATTTGTAGTGTAGCCTTCTACGGGGATTAATTCTATCGTGCCCCGAGAAAATTAAACTGCTGGCCTGTCCATGCTTGATTCTCCAAACTCAAGACAAATCCTTCCAGCCATGAGGTCCACTCCAGGTGGTGTATATTTGGTTTATCTTTCAACCAGTTTGGTTCTAAAGGCATTTTTTATTTCTTCCAATCATGTCACTGAGCTTTAACCCGCGGGAGACAATTTGATTTCACTATAACACACATTTTCCATAGACACCAACACGAGTTAACTCGTACTTAGTCTCAAACGGGTTAAGATCCGTTTTTGAAGCGGTATTTCTCACTTTTTTTAAGGGGGGAGGGAGGTTATGGCATTGATTTCTCATGATTTTTAGTGACAATATATTCTAATATATAGTAAAACTTATTTTAAAACAGAACAAATAAATTGTACATTTGTAATTTGTGAATACTAAAGCACATAAACCTAAATGAGACAGGTATTTTCACCTCATGCTGCAGCAGTAGATTGGAGGTCATGGGTATATTTCGACACTCCCCCACATCTTAAAGACACAAGGTAACAATAACCACAATTTTAAAAATGTGGGCTACATGATCCTTCATGCTCAAAGTGTCTTTGATATGGTCTAAAAATAAAGCCATGAAAAACAATGTCCTTCAAAATGATTATTTAGTACTTTAAAAAGTGAAAAATCTGGGAGTACTCAGTTTGACCTGATACACCCGTTGATTTACTCCCACAGACTACTGTGTTATAAATCTAAACTATGTTGTAATCCACCAAAGTAATATATTCATCCATGCATACCTTGCTAGTGGCAGCGTAACTTACCAAACTGTTATATTTTAGGATGTTCATTTGTCTACTTGAGGGCTACTATGTAGGTCAAATATTAAAGTTTGACAATTTTTTTTTTTTATTAAAGTTCCAAAATGTAAAATTCTGTCTTTACATCTTGGTCATGGTCACCAACTTTGGGTCAGACCCAAGACATCTTCTTTCTATTTCACTTCTCTGTTGAAAGAAGTCCTCCTAATCAATTCCCATCTCACTCTATCTTGTGCACATCTAATTCTTGTAACATCCTCAAATTATTTGATGTTATCCATCCAATGCCTACTCTGCCTGCCTCTTTGTCTGGTATATGGTCTTGGAATCCAGTCAGTTATTTTACTTGCCCATCTATTACTGGGACATCACCCTTGATGGACTGAATATCTCCACTTCTCAGTTTTGATTTGTTGTATGATGTTCCTAATATTTGTTTTCTTTCTGAATCCTCATTCTGCCTTGATCATTTCATGTAACTCCTACCATAACCCTCTCCAATGCTCTCTCTGTAACTCTTAGCTTTTTTTTCTATCTTCTTGATTATTGTCCAAGTCTCTGTCCCATATGATAGCACAGGAATTATGCACTGGCTAAAGATCAGTGCTGTCTTTGAGGAAGAGTCGGCCATTTTTATTTCAGAAGTCGGAATAATACCAAGTTTCTCAAATTTCACCCAAGTAAGTTGTATTATCCTACAGAATAAACAATTTTTGCTTTTTACTTGTTGCTTTACTTGTCTTTAACATTGTCAGAAAGTTTAATTTTGATACCTCATATACATGTATATATCATGTAAGATACTAGAGATGGGCTGAGCACGCAACAAGCATTGGTAAGCAGTTAATCCATCTCATGCTGATCCAAGTCCCTCTAATCTTAAGCACTTCCTAACTAGGACCCCCAGTCCCCCTACTTCCTTGGTTGGGTGGGCTGCATGCGTGTATCACTTTTCTCAGGTAAGGGACTCATTTTCGGCCCAGCTTCATGGGTGAAATTCACATGAGAAATGCTGAAATAGGAGGAAATTTTTGTACAATTCATGCTGAATACCCAAGAAAGTTGAAATAAGTGTGAAATTTCTTGTATCCTGACAGGGCCTGAGATAGGGGTCCAACATTTTGAAAAATACCTGAAAAAATATCCTGCATAGATAGTAAAAACAATTACACCAATACCTGAGGAGGCAAAATCTAAGTATGAGCACTGGCCTATCCCTGACATGGCCAGTGAGGGGAGAGGAGGGGGTCTTTGACCTCTCTAAATCATCTCGGTTTAACTGCACTCACCTGTGAGATGTGAGGATGATGCACCTGCCTTCATCACGAACCTTACACAAGGCATCCCATAAGAGTCTCCTGGTAACAGGATCCATACCGGTAGATGGTTCATCCAGGAAGACAATAGGAGGATTACCAATCAGGGCTATGGCTGTACTTAACTTGCGTTTGTTACCACCACTACAAGAAGAAATGCAAAGTCAAATAGATAGTAGGTCAATCAAGGAAGGATGTTTCCAACAGGTCTACAGCAGTACCAGGGATGGTCCTCTGATCCATCCCATTCACTGGTTTGACATCCTATTAGTCCTCCACTCCATTAGACTTGCCACGTATTAGTCTTACCCCTCTCTGGTCTATAACCAACTGTTCCTACAGCCTATGATTACGGTTATGATTGTGCTTATGGTTAGAATTTTGTTCAGGAAGCTGGGTTGATAACAATCCAATGAGCTACAAACTTACAAACATCTTGAACAAAGATTAACCAATAGCCTGAGGAATGATACAGTAGAGAACCAGTGATATACAGCGTGTATCAATAAAAAAGTAGAGGCCTAGAGAGAAAAAATTTTAAAAATGTGTTTTCGTGATTTTGAGATTATTGTTTTTGATATGAATAGTTTCACCGTTGGAACCTAAGCTAATCCTGATGACACTGTTGTATGAAGAGTATTTCCGCATGAGTGAGACACCCGCTGTTTGTGGCAATCGGCGCAAAATGCATTTGCGGCACAGCAAGTGTGTTCGTATAAAAATCATTGTTTAATGCCTCAACAGTACGCGGTGCTGCAAGAAGCTCTCAAACTGATGTGCAAACGATTGAATCCTCAAGCATGCTCAGATGAGAGCTAATTCACAATTTTTGTGACAAAAGAAGACAAAAATGAAGCAGCTGGATTCAGATATTACCCCCATAAAAAGAAGAGAATGTCATGTTGCAAGATGAACTGTGAATTAAAAAAAAAAAATGAATTTTCTTCTTTTTCAGTGGGTTGGGAGGTTGTATTGTATCTGAATTAAATTGCTTGGTATTTTGTCTTTCCTGTCACAGAATTGATATAAGCTTCTTCTCTGAGCATGCCTGAGGATTTTAGAATGTAGGTCAAATGAAGCAATGATTCAGATACAAACCACCCTAACCTATCAACAAACAAGAAAATGCATTTCTTCAGTTCAGCTAGTTCATCTTGGCAAACATGACATTTTCTCACTTTTAGGGGGTACTTCTGATTCATTGCTTCATTTTTGTCTTTTTTGCGCAACAAAATTGATATTACATCTTCTATGAGCATTGCTGAGGATTCATCCTTGTGCACATCAGGTGAGAGCTTCTGCAGCACACCGGTCTGTGAAGTCATTAAACATTGTACTATAAGAACACAATTCTGTGCAAGCAAATGCAATTTTTTGGCCTATTGGACAAAAGTGGCCTGTGCTTCACTCATGCGTGCAGATACTTTCAATACCAATAGTCCATCAAGATAGCTTAGGTCCAAGGTAATATCATATTCAAAAAATAATCTCTAGATCATTGAAATATTTGCGTAATAAATTTTTTTCTGAGTGTCTACTTTTTTTTGATAGCACGCTGTAGTATCAAAAACTAAAATTGTGTTTTGTCAAAAAGTAAATTAATATTAAGTTTAATAACACCTTTTTTTTCGGGGGGGGGCTTATCTAATGACCAAATTACAGCTTTTTCAAGAAATGCATGGTTGTGCTAAAATATGACATGTCTAATTTAAAGAAGTCATAGAAAATTTGATTTTAATTTCATGGTTGTCTGACAATTTAAACAGAAGGAAAATCTGAAAATATTGAATTGATTTGATTTAAATAAAAAATACAAAAAAGGAGTTAAAATCCTTTACCTCAGTTGCTTTGGCTTGTTTGTGTCAGGGCATGCTGATCCAAGATCTGAAGATGTTGCAAAAGTTTGTGGACTTGGTGGTGGTATCTGGTCCTCAGGCATGGCCCCTCAAACCGGCCAAACATGGTCAGCAGTCCTCTTCTGGCTGGTCATCTGGTCAATCACAGGCTCCGATCTGCCGGGCAGTAGCCACCCTTTGCTGGACCTGATGGAAAGCATTGGTCAAACTTTGATGCAAACACAACAAATTAATTTCTATCCTTGACTGTCAAAGTTTTTCTCAAACATAGTATTCAAAAGAGTGAAGACGTGAAGTCCACGAGTCTGTAAAGAGACACAGTGAGGATATACATGTGACATGGAGAGATGAAAACTAGAGGCAGCTGTAGAAGACTGTGAACTTCTTGGTGATAGGTTGAAGGTCCTAGAGCAGAATTTGAGGTTTGGAAACAGACACTGCCAGGAGACAGAGTGTGTTGTCTTATAGATGCTGCACACTGGAAAGGAAATTTAACTATCATCACCACAGTGTGGGGAAAGCAGATGTTAAATGTTGATATTGATGATGATGGTAATGATGACAATGATGGTGAAGATGATGACAACAACAACAATAATAATGATGGTGGTGGTGGTAATGATGACGATAATGATAATAATGAAGATGAAGAAGATGATTATAATGATGAAGATGATGATGCTGTTGCACCACAGGAAGAGGAGGATGATGGTGATGATGATGACTATGCTGCTGCTCTGTTGACGATGATAACAACAACTATGAAGATAATGAAGAACGTTTTACGTCAGTCAATCACAGTAATTTCCTCACAGAGGAAAAAATGTACTCACCTTTCTCATGTCTTCCTTGATGCTAAATCCATCAACAAATGCCTCTCCTCCAGTCAAGTCCTCATCTCCTGTCAGCATCTTGAATGTTGTCGTCTTGCCGGCCCCGTTCACACCAAGCAGACCAAAACACTCACTGGGAGGAACCCCAAGGGATGTTCCCTTTACAGCAACCATTGGTTGCCTCCACCTGGTACCCGGGTAAACTTTTCGTAGATCCTGCGTTACGAGGACGTCGGTCTTGAATAGGTCCTCCTTGGGCGTGGTCTGTATCCGTTGACGCTCCATCGCAACATCCTCATCCTCCTGTATTGAAAAGTTGACATGCATGCGTGGTGTACAATAATAATAAGTTTCCTAGATTACTGCAATCCACTTTTACATCCTAATTCAACTTTCTACGCAGGCATTTGGTAATCAACACATTCACTTGAAATCATTTTGAAATGTTAAAGTGTTAAAGCAATAATGTATACGCCATATAGTTTGCATCCATACATTTTCACAATTTGCTTAAAGATGGGGAATTCGCGAGAGTATATTTTCACGATTTTATTGTATTTACATTTACTTTGTACTGAAATGTCAGGAAGTGAAAATTTTTGCGGTCAGCAAGTCACGAAAATAAAACCACTGCGAAATATTCAGCGTATACAGTATACAGCAAGAAACAATAAATTTCTGACTTTATACGAGAGTTCCAACTTATCAGAATATATGTTTGATAGTCAGTAGTGTTCTAGCTAACAACATTTTAATGCTATCTACTGCTTTCATGCTAAGAAAATATTTGTTTCAACACAAGTTGCAAATACATGCAACACATGCAATTATCATATCATGTACTGTGACAGTAGCATTTATTCATACCTTCAGACAGATCAAACAGTAAATACACTAGACATCCATGCACATAAAATTGGCCTATCATCCCTGGCAGCATTGTTTCAATGAATTTGATTTTGTTAATGAAAGAAAGGTTTATGTAGAGAATTTACGGTGCAGAGCAGGTTTGCAGTTCATCTCTGATTTGGATTTTGCTTACCGCGACAGTTCCTTCTTCCACGACATTGACGATGGTTCTCTTTCTGATCATGTATTTGAGGCTCCTGAACCAGCCCAGCTCGTAGATGAAGACAAGACCGAGGTAAATGAAACCTTCCAGTGCCATGAAGATGACATATCGACCGATTCCTGGGGAATCCCAGGCAAAGTAGTTCTCCTGGAAAGAAATATCTGTTTGTGGAGAAACGGGAAAAGGATGCAGAAGAATGACAAAATTAACATTAACTTTTTACTAGCTGCCAGTTGTTTTCACACTTTCAAGTGCATTCTAATTTTTTGAACAAATATCTGTAACTTTATATTAGAATATGTTATAAAAATTTCTATTTAATCCTGATCAGGGACTTTACAAAAAGTCAACAAAAACAACAACAACTTTCTTAAAGTGATCTACACATTTTTTTAAAAAAAGAACTTATATTTGTTCAGCCTCTAAGATTTTCTTTCTAAATTTTCACTACCTCTATTTATAACTAGAAAAGTTCGACTGCACGCAGTCGATGG
>JZLH01S0311900.1:0-12576 GCA_001188425.1 Eucidaris tribuloides
AAATAAAAAAAGCACAAAAAAAAAAAATTTGCTTGTTTTTAAATATATTTTTTGGATTACTAGACTCCTGAGTATACATTTTCATTCAGCTCTATATTATGTCATTTGAGAGTTTCGTAAGAGATATATTAAGCGATTATTTGGCGAATCACTGTTACCTTGTTCAGCTTTTTTTTTTTTTACTTTGTTGAATAAGAGGGTTAACCAAAATAGGCATATGCTTTTCTGAACATGTGGCCAAAAACATAGGAAGTGGCTTGGATCAATCAAACATCTCGAGTATCTATGACTATGTTGTAGTAGTTATGACATCGGTTTCGGCGCCATCTTCAGAAAATAGGCAGCCATATCAGATTTTTTTTTTATATTATTCACTGTCGGCAAGGGAAAAGGATCTAAAAATCTAAACATTTAACTAAATTTGACACACATCAACAAACTTGGCAATATTTATAATGATGTAATCATCTGGCAGCCATCTTGGAAAATGCTTTGCCATCTTTGGATTATTCTTTTGTGCCACGGATTTTTCTTGCTTTTTTATGGGAGATAATAGAAACTTGCATAAAAAACTTAAAATTGGGCTTAAAAAGGTTGTTGACCCCTGCCAATGACCTTTGATGTTTCGGAGATATTTATTTATTTATTTATTTATTTCCATCTTCTTTTAGCAGGGTGGCCCTTTCAGTTTAATAACTGCTCTGCCAAGGGGCCCTGCTCACAATATATACAGATAAAAACAATTTGATCAGTAACAAACTATACACTTATAAATACAATACAATGCAAAATTAAATTAAGAATAAATTAACCTAAAATATTTTTATCACTAACACAATATACACTAAATAAATATAATACAATGCAAATTAAATTAAGAATAAGTAAACCTAAAACCTAAAACACATAATATCCTAAATCATTTGAGTAAAACTAAACACGTGGCAATCTACGAGACATATACCACCCACGTTTACTCACAATTGTGCAAATGGGGGCAAAGTTATTGGAAATAATACAAATTTGCCCCCAAACTGACATTGAGCTCAAAAAGGTCGTTGACCCCTGCAAGTGACCTTTGACCCTTTAGTGACCTTCAGCGTCCTATGAAACAGGTACCACCCAAGTTTGGCCACAATTGTGCAAATGGGAACCAAGTTATGGGCCATAATAGAAACTAGCTCAAACAAATTAACCTGAGTTTAAAATTGTCATTGACCCCTGAAGGTGACCTTTTGACCTTTATTTGACCTTCAGTTTCATATAAGACATCTGCCATCCAAGTTTGGTCACAACTGTGCAAACAGGGGCAATGTTATGAAAATTAATAAAAACTTGCTCAAAAAACTTAACATTGTGCACAGAAAGGTCATTGACCCCTGCCTCTGACCTTAAACCTTTTGCTGACCTTTAGTTTCCTATGAGTCTTCTCTCACTCAAGTTCAAAGTTGAAATTTTACTCAATTTTGACACATGTCCAACAAAAAAACCTGGCAATTATCTCATAATGATGCCATCTGGCAGCCATCTTGGAAAATGGCCGCCATCTTGGATTTTTGCGTGGCCAGGATCTTTTTCTGAAAGAGCGACCTTGACTCTATACCTGTACCAAATTTCATGCTTGTATCATCAACTGAACGATTCTTGGGCTAATCTGCTCCACTAAACGTAAGAGGTAGATGGTTTCGTGTAGCATTGAATGAACTACACGCTGCATCGAAGTCTCTCGTAATTCGACTACACCATTTCTTTTTGTTTCTGTTTTTGATCAAACGGAGATAATGACTAACGGTTACCATGTAGAGGTATATTAAATCATCATGATTATCACAGACACTTATCAAAATAACAACAAAACTGACTGTGCTTTTTGACCGAAAGAGTATACAGGATCAGGTAGAATATAGCTTCTTAACTCATTCTATCAAATGTATATAGAGAGCGAGTAAAAAAAAAAGCACATAATCTCGCAGTAAAATATAAGAAATACAAATTAAAACAGTATATACACATAATGTATGGAAATATATTAACTGTACACTAGCTGTCGCAGCACAAACATAACATGATGAAAGACATTTTACGCCTTTCAATTAAAAATCATATAAACCCAGATGCTGTTTGGCACGTATACACACAGGTGTGTTCAACACTAACAAATCATCGTACAACATAAAGTTTTTCGAGTTCACTCTATTTTACATAATGGTAGCTAGCAATTTTACGGTTAAGACTGTGCAACGGATCAAGGATTGGGTAAAAAAAATAGAATTTAACTGGGATTTATAATATTATATAAAAGTGTAGTAAACTCATAAATGAGTGGAAATTCCACTTTTATCAAGAGAGATAGTAGTTTTGACTCACGTAAGAGTGAACTTTCACTCTGATTTAAAGAAGTGGATATTAATGTCAAATGTCAATTTGGAGTTGATTTCCACTATAAACAGATTGATTGATACAGATCTCTCAGAGAGAATAACAATTAAGCTGAGACGACAACACAATGACAAGAAAAGGAATGTAAACGAAAAAAAAAACTTTCCTGTTAAAAGTGTAATGCTACTGCAAGTCCATAATATCACAGTAAAAACGGCTATCATGCAATATTCTTTACAATAAAAAAAGAATGCAGTTGATTGAAAGAAAGGAAAATGGTTCAATAACGCCCAAGATTGCAAAATCAACAACACATTTGTGGGAGCAACTTTTGCATCCGAATAAATATACATTTACTTATGTGCATTGAACACCATTTTGCATCCGCTACATATCAACTTTGGGCAAAAACGTCCACAACTTTCAGAGATATATTCATTACTTTGCACAGTCTAAAACACAAGCCGTGCAAAAAAGCAGGGACTTTAGTTCTGACGCAAATACTTCGTTCTGACGCAAATTTCGTTTTATTCCAGGATTTCATTCATTGTTTTTCGAATTATGTTTTAAAATATCTATAAATATACAATATATCATTGTAGGACTGCCTTCTACAGTGAATTTATAATAGAGCACGGTGCACATTTGCCATTATGATTTAGTGTGCAAAAATATCATCATAATGTGCTACACGTACGGTGCAAAATCAGATTTCTCTTATACGTGTGTGTGCTAAAAGTCTTTGGATTGTCGTTTTATTATTGCACATTCATTTATATCACAAATTACGAATATACACCTATACATCACCTCAAAAGTTGAAATCGAGGAACACGACAGACGATGACCATTAAGGCACACATAACAATCAAGAAATCGAAAGTTGTTTCGTTCACAGAAAACAAAGAACAAAGTTGATGCTTTTGGTCCAAGCTTTGTACACACATTTCATTTAAGGCAGTTGTATGCTTAATAACAGCTCGGTGGGTGAGAAAAAATGTCAAGCTCGGTGGGTGAGTGTATAGACGCCATACAATCAGGGGCAGATGAGCACGGCTGCCACTCAAAATTTTTATTTCCCCCTACGCCGCATGCCCGCATGCGTATTTTCCCCTACGGACACCACTTTTCCCCTACGCCTAATTATCACAATTTTCCCCTACGAACCCATGTTTTCCCTTAGAAAATTAACTTTTTCCTTTCGAAGGTCCGGGACGAAGGTGTGTTTTCCCTACAAAATAACCTTAGTAAATGCTAAATATTGATCACGATTTCTTCGCCGGAGATGGACAAAATGGACGAATATATAGGAAATCCATTGAGAATTCCAAGAATATTTCTGAAAATTCTCAAAACCCCCTACATCCCCTACAAATCATAAAAAACCTACGTTTCCCCTACGGCTATCCCCTACAACCTAGGCAAGGCCCAAATCCCCTACTGTAGGGGATTTCCCCTACGAGTGGCAACCTTGCAGATGAGTCGTCGTAATGACATCATTGAAAACAACAGCTCCCTGAGTCGTCTTCGTCACATTTCCGTGTTGACACGATTGTGTCACGCACTAAAACTTCACTCTGATTGGCCGAAAGCTCATACGAACGTACTACTTGACTCCCCTCTGATTGGCCAAGAGCGGACGGCTAATTCACGGTAGGTCATTGACCTATTAAACTGAGTACACCCCAACCACAGAAATCTACAATTTAGTTGTCAACAAGTTGGAATGTCCACTGACCAGCTTTACAATCATGATACATTTTATTAAATATTAACCTTTCAGAACAGGTGTTTCACCCAGGCGCGGTTCTAGAGCAAAAATTTTAGGGGGCTTCATGGGCGGGCACTTGACGGAATAATGCGAGGGAGCGAAGCGACCGAGCGGGGGGGAGGGTGTGGGAGGAGGGGATACCCTCCACCGGTAGGAACTTTGAAAATAGCCATAGTAAAGACGTGATTGTGGGCATGGTAAATGGCATATTTTAAAGGTATATTTTATGAAGATTATTAGGGATTAATTTCAAAAGATTACAGGAATTATGTGAAAATTGTAATTGGGCAGTGATAATTGCGAGGGAGCGAAACCTCCGAACGAGGGAAGAGTGTGGGAGGGGGATACCCCCTCCCACGGTAGGAACTTGTTGAAAACACGCATACCGGCACGCATAGAAGATATGTTTTTTCTAGGCATGGTAAACACATACTTTTGGCAATGGTATATTTTATCAAGATTAGGGATTGAGAAATCATACTTGCGAGGGAGCAACGCGACCGAGCGGGGGAGGATGTGGGAGGGGGTATACCCCCTCCCACGGCAGGAACTTTTTGAAGATACGCATTGAAAATACGTGATTCTGGGCATGGCAAATATATATTTTAAAGGTATATTTTATAAAGATTATTGGAAATTATTTCCAAAAGATTACAGGAAGTATGTGAAATTTGTAATTGGGCAGTGATACTTGCGAGGGAGCGAAACCTCCGGAACGGGGGGGGGGGTTGGGAGGGGATATTCTTTGAAAATACGCATAGAAAAGATGGATTTCTATATATTTTTTGGCAATGGTATGTTTTATCGAGATTGGGGATTGGGAAGTCATAGTACTTGTGAGTGAAAGTGTGGGAGTGGGGCACCCCCCTCCCTCGGGAGGAACTTTTTGAAAATACAGATAGAAAAGATGTTTTTCTAGGCATAGTATATGTCTTTTGGCATTGTTATATTTTATCAAGATTAGGGATTGAGAAGTCATACTTGCGAGGGAGCAAACGACGGAGCGGGGGAGGGTGTGGGAGGGGGACACCCCCTCCCGCGGTAGGAACTTTTTGAAAATACGCATAGAAAAGATGGGTTTCTAGGCATAGTAAGTTCATATTTCAATGGTATACAGTATTTTATCAAGATTAGGGATCGGGTATCACACTTGCGAGGGAGCGAAGCAACCGTGTGGGGGAGGGTGTGGATAACCTCCCTCCCACGGCAGAAAAGTTTTGAAAATACGCATAGAAAAGACGTGAGTTTAGGCATGGTAAATACCTAGATTTTGAAGGTTTTGTAAAGATTATTACTGATTGTTGTCAGGAATTAAAAGAGATGTAGGCCTACAGGAAGTATGTGAAAAACTGTACGTGAGTAGTCATACTTGTGATGGAGCGAAGCGACCGAGCTGGAGGAGTGTGGGTGAGAGGGGTTCCCCTCCCACGTTAGAAAATTTTTCAAAATACAAACAGAAAAGACGTATTTTTAGGCATGATAAATGGATATTTTTTTAAGGTATATTTGATAAAGATTCAGGATTTCAGAAAGATGTTCAGTATGTGAAAAACTGTAATTCGGTATTCATACTTGCGAGGGGGCGGGAGACGGGTGTGGGATGGGGAACCCACGACAAGGAATTTTTAAAATACACGTAGCAAAGACATGTTTCTAAGCACAGTAAATACATATTTTAAACGTGTATTATGCAAATTATTATTGGGATTGTTGTCAGTATTTCAAGAAGATGAACAGTGAGTAAGCCTATGTGAAAAAATGTTAATGGGTAGTCGAGGGACCGAAGCGACCGAGCAAGCGTAGGAACTTCTTGAAAATATGTAATAAAAAAGGCTCGTTTTGGGGCATGGTAAATACATATTTATAAAGTCATATAACTTCTTGTCATTCATATTTAATCTTTGCTCAATCACTTTAGTTTATTTATTAATATTTTCATTGTGAAACATTTTTGTTCCGAAATTTTTTTTTTTTTTTCGGGGGGGGGGGGCTTGAGCCCCGCAAAGCCCCCCGTAGAACCGCGCCTGCCCAGCCTATATATAGTGCACAGTTGATACACTCACAAGACAAAGAAAATTTGTTATAAAGTAGCAATAAATAAAAAAAGCACAAAAAAAAAAAATTTGCTTGTTTTTAAATATATTTTTTGGATTACTAGACTCCTGAGTATACATTTTCATTCAGCTCTATATTATGTCATTTGAGAGTTTCGTAAGAGATATATTAAGCGATTATTTGGCGAATCACTGTTACCTTGTTCAGCTTTTTTTTTTTTTACTTTGTTGAATAAGAGGGTTAACCAAAATAGGCATATGCTTTTCTGAACATGTGGCCAAAAACATAGGAAGTGGCTTGGATCAATCAAACATCTCGAGTATCTATGACTATGTTGTAGTAGTTATGACATCGGTTTCGGCGCCATCTTCAGAAAATAGGCAGCCATATCAGATTTTTTTTTTATATTATTCACTGTCGGCAAGGGAAAAGGATCTAAAAATCTAAACATTTAACTAAATTTGACACACATCAACAAACTTGGCAATATTTATAATGATGTAATCATCTGGCAGCCATCTTGGAAAATGCTTTGCCATCTTTGGATTATTCTTTTGTGCCACGGATTTTTCTTGTTTATGGGAGATTAGAAACTTGCATAAAACTTAAATCGGGCTTAAAAAGGTTGTTGACCCCTGCCATGAGCCTTATGATGGTTCGGAGATATTATTTATTTATTTATTTATTTCCATCTTTTTAGCAGGGTGGGCCCTTTTCAGTGTTTAATAAACTGCTCTGCCAAGCGGGCCGTGCTCACAATATATTAGCAGATAAAACAATTTTGACTCAGTAAAAAACTATAACTATACAAATTACAATACACATGCAAATTAAGACTTAAAATAAATTACCAAAATATTTTTATCATAACACAGATATACACTAAGAGATATATACAATGCAAATTAAATTAAGGAATAAGTAACCTAAACCTAAACACATAATATCCTAAATGCATTTTGATAAACTAACCGACGTGGCAATCTACGAGACATATATTATACCACACACGTTTACTCACAATTGTGCAAATGGGGCAAAGTATTTGGGAAATATAAATTGCCCCCAACTGACATTGAAGCTCAAAAAGGTCGTTGACCCCTGCAAGTGACCTTACCTTTGTGACCTTCAGGTGCTATGAAACAGGTACCACCAAGTCTTGCCACAATTGATGCAAATGGGAACCAGTGTATGGGCCATATAGAACTAGCTCAAACAAATTAAACCTGAAGCTTAAAATTTCATTCGACCCCTGAAGGTGAACCTTTGACCTTTATTTGACCTTCAGTTTTATATCAAGGTACAGTCTGATCCAGGCAGTTTTGGTCACAACTGTGCAAACAGGGGCAATGTTATGAATAATTAATAAAACTTGCCTCAAAATCTTAACATTGTTGCACAGAAATGGTCAATTGACCCTGCCCTCTGACCTTACCTTTTGTGAGCCTTTAGTTTCTATGAGTCTTCTTCACTCAAGTCAAAGTTTTGAAATTTTACCAATTTTACACATGTGCCACAAAAACCTGGCAATTATCTCATAATTGATGCCATCTGGCAGCCATCTGGGAAAATGGCCGCCATCTTGGATTTTTGCGTGGCAGGATCTTTTTTCTGAATAGCGACCTGATCTATAGCATGTACCAAATTTCATAGCTTTGTATCATCAACTGAACGATTCTTGGGGCTAATCTGCTCACTAAACGTTTGAAGGTAGGGATGGTTTCGTGTACAGTTGAATGAAACTACACGCCTTGCATCGAAGGTCTCTCGTTAATTCGATCTACACGCATTTCTTTTTTGTTTCTGTTTTTTGATCAACGGTAGATGAATAGATAACGGTTACCATGTAGAGGTATATTAAAATCATCGATGATTATCACGAACTACTTATCAAAATAACAACACATACTGACTGTGCTTTTTGACGAAGAGTATACAGATCGGTAGAATATAGCCTCTTAATCATTCTATCAAATGTATATAGAGAGCGAGTTAAAAAAAAAGCACATAATCGTCGCAGTAAATATAAGATAATACAATATAAACAGTATAACACATTTAATGTATGGAAATATATTAACTGTACACTAGCTGTCGCGCAGCACAAACATAACATGATGAAGACATTTTATCGGCCTTTCAATTAAAATCATATAAACAGATGCTGTTTGGCCAGTATACACTACAGGTGGTGTTCAAACACTAACAATCATCGTACAAATAAGTTTTTCGAGTTCACTCTGATTTTACATAATGAGTAGCTCGCAATTTTCCGGTTAAGACATGTGCCAACGGATCAAGGTTGGGTAAAAAATCAAGAATTATAACTGGATTATATATATATATTTAAGTTAGTAAACTCGATAAATGAGTGGGAAATTCCACTTTATCAAGAGAGATAGTAGTTTTGACTCAGCGTAAGAGCTGAATTTCACTCTGTTTAAAAGAGTGGATATTAATGTCAATGTCAATTTGAGTTGATTTCCCACTATAACAGATTGATTGATACAGATCTCTCAGACGAGAATAACATTAAGCTGAGACGACCAACACAATGACAAAGAAAGGAATGTAAACGAAAAAAACTTTCCTGTAAAAGTGTAATGCTGTACTGCAGTCATAATATACACAGTAAAAACGGCCATATCATGCATATTTCTTTACAATAAAAAGAATGCAGTGATGAAAGAAAGCGAAAATGCGTTCAATAACGCCCAGATTTTGCACAAATCAACAACACATTTGTGGGAGCAACTTTTGATCCGAATAAATATATTTACTTATTGCATTGAACACCATTTGCATCCCGTACATTCAACCTTTGGCAAAAACGTCCACAACTTTCAGAGATATATTCATTACTTGCACAGTCACAAACACAAGCGTGCATAAAAGGCAGCCGCTTTAGTTCTGACGCAAATACTTCGTTTCTGACGCAAAATTCGTTTGTATTTCCAGGATTCATTCATTGTTTTTCGAATTATGTTTAATATCTATAAATATACAATATATCATTGTAGGACTGCTTCTACAGCTGAATTTATAATAGAGCACGCGTGTTGCCACATTTGCCATATATGATTTAGTTGTGCAAAAATATCATTCTATGTGCTACACGTACGGATGCAAATCAGATTTCTCTTCTAGTGGTGTGCTAAAAGTCTTGAGATTGTCGTTTTATTATTGCCATTTCATTTATATCACAATACGAATATAACTATTACATCACTCACAAAAGTTGATCGAGGAACACGGCAGACGATGCCATTAAGGCACACATAACAATCAAGAAATCGAAAGTTGTTTTCGTTCACAGAAAACAAAGAACAATGTGATGCTTTTGCGTCCACGCTTTGATACACCTTTCATTTAAGCCAGTTGGTATGCTATAATAAAAGTCGGTGGGCTGAGAAAAAATGTCAGCTCGGGTGCGGTGAGTGTATAGACGCATACACTCAGGCGGCAGATGAGCACGGCTGCACTCAAAATTTTTATTTCCCCTACGCCGCATGCCCGTGCGTATTTTCCTACGGAACACTTTTCCCATACGCCTAATGATCAGCAATTTTCCCTACGATACGCCATGTTATTCCCTTAGAAAATTAATTTTTCCTATTCGAAGTCCGGCGAAGCGTGTGTTTCCTACAAAATAACCTTAGTAAATGCTAAATATTGTCACGATTTCTTCGCCGCGAGATGGACACAAATGACGAATATATAGGAAATCCATTAGAACCTTCAAGAATATTATCTGAAAGATTCTCAAAACCCCTACATCCCCTCCAAATCATAAAACCCTAGTCTTCCCTACGGCTATCCCCTACACCTAGGCAAGGCCACTCCCTACTGTAGGCCGGATTTCCCCTACGACGTGGCAACCTTGCGATGAGTCGTCGTAATGACAGTGTCATTGAAAAACAACAGTCCCTGAGTCGTCTTCGTCACATTTCCGTGTGACACGATTGTGTCACGCACTAAAGACTTCACTGCTTGCATGCCGAAAGCTCATACGAACGCTACTATTGACTCCCTCTGATTGCCAAGAGCGACAGGCTAATTCACGGTAGGTCTTGTTTTTTTTTTTTTTTTTTCACCTATTACAATGAGTCACCCCAAGCCACAGAAATCTACAATGTTAGTGTCAACAAGTTGAGAATGTCCACTGACCAAGCTTTACAATCATGATACATTTTATTAAATATAACCTTTAGAACAGGTGGTTTCACCCAGGCGCGGTTCTAGAGCAAAATTTTCAGGGGGCTTACAGGGGGCACTTGACGGAATAATGCGAGGGAGCGAAGCGACCGAGCGGGGGGGAGGGTGTGGGAGGGGGGATACCCTCCCACGCGGTAGGAACTTTTGAAAATACGCCATAGTAAAGACGTGATTGTGGGCATGGTAAATGGCATATATTTAAAGGATATATTTTATGAAGATTATTAGGGATTAATTTCAAAAGATTACAGGAATTATGTGGAAATTGTATGGGCAGTGATAATTGGAGGGAGCGAAACCTGCCGAACGAGGGAAGAGTGTGGGAGGGGATACCCCTCCACGGTAGGAACTTGTTGAAAAACACGCATACCGGCACGCATAGAAGATATTGTTTTTCTAGGCATGGTAAACACTACTTTTGGCAATGGTATATTTTTCAAGATTAGGAGATTGAGAATCATACTGCGAGGGAGCAACGCGACCGAGCGGGGAGGATGTGGAGGGGGTATACCCCCTCCACGGCAGGAATTTTTGAAGATACGCATTGAAAATAGTTGATTCTGGGCATGGCAAATATATATTTTAAAGGTATATTTTTATAAAGATTATTTGGAAATTATTTCCAAAGTTACAGGAAGTATGTGAATTTGTAATTGGGCAGTGATACTTGCGAGGGAGCGAAACCTCGAAACGGGGGGGGGGTGTGTGAGGGGATATTCTTTTGAAATACGCATAGAAAAGATGGATTTCTATATATTTTTTGCAATGGTATGATTTTATCGAGATTGGGATTGGAAGTCATAGTAACTTGTGAGTGAAAGTGTGGGAGTGGGGGCACCCCTCCCTCGCGAGGAACTTTTGAAAATACAGATAGAAAAGATTTTTTCTAGGCATAGTATATGTCTTTGGGGCATTGTTATATTTTTATCAAGATTAGGGATTGAGAAGTCATACTTGCGAGGTGAGCAAACGACGGAGCGGGGAGGGTGGGGGAGGGGACACCCCTCCCGCCGGTAGGAACTTTGAAAATACGCATAGAAAAGATGGGTTTCTCGGCATAGTTAAGTTCATATTTCAATGGTATTACAGTATTTATTCAAGATTAGGGATCGGGTATCACACTTGTGAGGGAGCGAAGCAACCGTGTGGGGGAGGGTGTGGATAACCTCCCTCCCACGGCACGAAAAGTTTTGAAAATACGCATAGAAAAGACGTGACTTTAGGCATGGTAAATTACCTAGATTTTGAGGTTTTGTAAAGATTATTACTGATTGTTGTCAGGAATTAAAAAGATGTAGGCCTACAGGAAGTATGTGAAAAACTGTACGTGAGTAGTCATACTTGTGAGGAGCGAAGCGACCGAGTGGAGAGTGTGGGTGAGAGGGGTTCCCTCCACGTTAGAAAATTTTTCAAAATACAACGAGAAAAACGTTTTTTTAGGCATGATAAATGGGATTTTTTTAAGTATATTTGATTAAGATTCAGGATTTCAAAAGATGTTTCAGTATGTGAAAAACTGTAATTCGGTATTCATATTGCGAGGGGGCGGGAGACGAGGTGTGGGATGGGCGAACCCACGACAAGGATTTTTTAATACACGTAGCAAAGACATGTTCTAAGTCACAGTAAATAATATTTTTAAACGTGTATTATGTCAATTATATTGGGATTGTTGTCAGATATTTCAAGAAGATGAACAGTAGTAAGCCTATGTGAAAAAAATGTTAATGGGTAGTCGAGGGAACGAAGCGACCGAGCAAGCGTAGGAACTTTGAAAATATGTTAATAAAAAAGGCCGTTTTGGGGCATGGTAAATACATATTTATAAAGTCATATAACTTCTTGTCATTCATATTTATCTTTGCTCAATCCTTTATAGTTTATTTATTAATTATTTTCATTGTAAACATTTTTGTTCCGATTTTTTTTTTTTTTTTTTTGGGGGGGGGGGGGGTGAGGTTTTTTGGGGGGGCTTGAGCCCCCAAAGGGCGCCCCCACCCCCCCCCCGTAGAACACGCCTGGTATTGCCTAGGTACGGTTCGGTGGGAACGTGATAGCCATCATGTTTTTTGAGATATTCGTGCAGCGGGCGTGGACAAACTGACATCACAAAATCTTGCTTCGTACTGTATAACCGCATACAGATTACAAGGCTA
>JZLH01S0311900.1:12601-22844 GCA_001188425.1 Eucidaris tribuloides
AGTAGCAGTTTGTCATCTTTTATCAGTATAAATTATTCTTCACACTGGCATGCAGCAATCACAAACAAGACATGGACTAAACATTCCAATTATGAAGAACTATGTGAGTTTTATCGGGGCGGGGGGGGCAGTCGTTTCTCACAGGCTGCGTACGCACCGCGGTCCAGAAATAGCGTCGTTAAAGGGTCCTTTCCACCCTCGGGCGTACGTCGACGTCTTTTGGAAAAAGGGTAGCTTTTTCAGACCGTTTGCTGGCATCGCCACTGTAGGGTAGCCTTTTCTCACATGTCACGGCCCACATTTAGAGTTAACTAATTTGGTTACGTAGATAGATTACGCATTTAGGGGTGCTTTTTGTGTGGATCTAATAATATCTCCAAGAAGTTTTGATAATAAGGACAATTTATTTATGAAATGCTAAGTGAACCTCTTCGGGACTTGGCGCAATGTAAATAAACTGTTTTAGATTGATGAATGACACTTGGGATTGGGTATCATAATTAGTGATTTCACTGTTTAGCAAATACTTAGGGTCAAATTAGTGGATTTCCTAAGTTCACGGCACTTAGAGGTATCACAATAGTTGGGATTTCGCTGCGGAGTCACGCAAACTTAGGGCGTACTTTTCGAATGTGTTACGCCATTTAGGGTTGCCAAACTGTTATATAGGTTACAGCCGTTAATAGGTGATTTCTGAGAGTTGTTGGACACGAGGTGGGGAGACAGGCGTGTGGAGAGCGCCCCGAGAGTTTTATTTGCTTCATGCTAACCTATTTTAACTGGGCTATTTAGATCTGGCCGCGATGGCGCGATCCGCGAAAATTTAGCTATGCGCATTAGAGCGGCATGATTAAAACTACACGCACTTGCTATAGTAAAAATGTTCAAAAATTAATTTTTTATTTTTAAGTAAATTAATTATGCAAATAAGTGCGCATGAAACTTATGTTTTGCCTATAACTCATTAAATAGCTAGTAGGAATACTAATTTTTGGTGAAATATTCTTCTGACATTTATACAATTATCTACAAAAAAATTTGCGCGAATTGGATTAATTTTTATGTTTCATATGTTTGTGAGATTTTTATGTTAATTTCTTTGTTTTTCGACCTTTTGTTTATCTATTGTCTTTTTTGTAAGAAATTTGTTGGGGACACTTTTGAATCAATAAACGATAAATTAATTCATTTTCTTTTAAGTAAAAGCCAAAAATAATCATTAATTATGATTTTCTGGCTGAAAAACACAATTTCATTGATTTTGTACACGAAATCAAGTTTTTGAGTGATTTTGGAGTTGACAGATAGTATAAAAAGTAGTGCAGGTGTAAAGGTTAAGTCGATTTTCGCCGAGAAACAGTCTCAAAAGATGCGAAGACTTGAAGTAAAAAGTCAGCAGCGACGCGATCAAAAATTTTGCTTGCGGACGGCATGGTCGAAATTCGTCAATTTGAGGGGGGGGGGTCAAATTGGACCCCCCCAAGTTATATAGGGTTAAAACTATCTCTACAGGGGTATTTGGGGCCTGTGAGGTACCCCCTTCAGATCTCAGGCCGAAAAAATGTTTGATTATTAGAATCAATGTATTTATTGTTTTGTAATACTACTTATGTATTTCTTTGTTTCTTTCTCTGTTTTTTGCTCTTTTATTGTTTTTTCAATGAAATTTGTCAGCCGTGGACACTTATGCAGTCATAAACAGCATAAATTAAGTAATTTGAATCAGTAAAACAAAATATTCATACATTTATGATTTTGGGCGAAAACACAATTTGTTATTGAAATTGTACACAAAATACATTTTTGAGCAATTTTTGGTCTGCACATGCATGTACAAAATTATGCGATTCTTTGGAACCGGTTACCGGGATCGAAATTTAGGTTTTAAAAGATGTAGGAGACTCGCGGGAAAAAGTCATGAAACATCGGAGGGAAAGCTTTTGCGTGCGGCATACATCGCGGAGAGTCGAGGGTCCACCCCCCCCCCCGGCGGAGATAGGTTATTACTTGTGTGGTTGTCTTCAATTCACACTAATTATTACATGATACTGGTGAATTGTAAGCAATACAGAATGAAATTTAGCCTCAAAGCCTTAAAAAAACAGTAGGCCTGTGCATTGCGTTTCTCAAAATATGCTGGATGAAGCAAAATCATGGTCAAGGACAGGCAGATGCTGGGAATTCTTTCAAAACTATTAAGCAAAATCCCGATAACATATGTACTATAGCGGCGTAAGATTTTACCCGGATTTTTAACCGGCTCGGCCGGCCTAGCTATGAGGATTTCCGAGGATTGAACCCAAGTGTCCAAGGACGAGGCCTGAGGATTTTTTTCTCGAGGTCAAGGACCGATGGCCAAGGCCAGGATTTTGGCTCGAGGCGCGAGGCCGCTCGAGGACGATGGCCGTCCTCGAGGACTACAAGAACTGGATGATATGAATGTGAGCATTACAAGTCTTTCTTATGCTTTCTTCCTGAGTTAATAAATAATTGTGTAAGTGATTTTAATGCTATTCCCCATCCAGATGAGGGCTAAAATCAATGATCATAACATGTTCAGTACTATAGTAACAATAAAATTTATATCTGCGGAGGTAGCACTAGTAATATAAACGAAGAGCACAAGTCATTCAATGTGTGGTTTCAGGAATATAAAAATCAATTTAGTTTGACACTAGGAAGTAGGCTAAATATTTGATAATTTGTACTTTGAATCTTACCACCATTGAACGTGGGAAATTTTTTTAAAGGGGGACCCTAATACCGAGTATCTTTTTAGCTTTTTATTATTCTTTAAGTCGCAGATCAATACGTTCACTTTCTCGCACTTTCTAGATTAAATCTTCTCCATTTACTAGAGTTATGTAGGGAAACTTTAGATTTCAGTGGGGGGAAAAGTGGATTTTGTTAGAGGGAAAACTTATGTTTGTGGAGAAAAGTGAGGACGAATACCGGGCGATAGGTATAGTCGCTGCAAGCGGAAACAAAAATTTTTTTTGGTTGGCAATCGATTCCGGCCTGATTGATAGCGCGCGGCGCTGGTTTACGTGCGTTAATCGTTAAATGTTGTGTGTTTGCACGCGCAGATCCTTGGCTGCGAGAACAGAAGAAATATATGAAGTAGAATTGAAATTTCATCAAATAGAAATGAATGGAGTAAGTTGAAGGATAGTGAAGGATTTGTTACACAGTATTACCAAAATTCGATACAACAGATCGGCCTTTGGCGCAATTGTATGTAGTACACGGAGGTCGGACGATGGATGATGGCGATTTCACACAGGTCATTGTGTTCACTTGCTATAGGTGTAATTGGGCTGTGGTGCATGTTCATTACCACTACGGAGAGTCGTGCCTTGGATCTGCGGGTTGCGATGCTTATAACCTGGCCAAAGATTGTATTTCTGAATACAATATGCAGTTATTTACCTTGATGATAGTCCTCATGATTTATTACAGGCAGACGTGAATATTTGTATTGAGACAGGTTTACTTTTTGAATTAAAAATATAAAAATAATAGATTTAGAAATTAGGTGCCGAATTTTGGAACCTGTGGCCATGTCTCTGCGCCTAGCACATAACTTCCACAGATATACTAGTGAGAACAGATGGAAAATCCGCATTTTAATTGTTATCAATGACGGCTGAGTGTACTCGCTGTCAATGTAACGAAATTAGCATACACAAAATTAAGGATTTGAGTTGAATTATTCATTGATTAATTTACCATAATAAATTATGATTTGCCTGACAAAATAGTAGTTGTTAGTGATTATTGAAACCGAATTGGACTTGTAGATGCATTGCGAAGCCAGATCCGACAGCGTAAACAAAAATAAGCAGTAAACAAAAAATCCGGTTTATCAATAAACAACATCTCAACATTATAAGAAATAACGGGTAAAAGTTTTTATTGATTTTAAGTACAATATTTATCAGTAATTAAAAATCCGTAAATATAAAAAAGGAGTCTCTTTGGGAACGTCGAATCGCGAACTCACGGTCGCTTGTATGTAATACAATTCTCGAATACCGGTAGCACGAGTAAACAACGAGACATGTTTCATAATAATGATGATAAATTGTTTAGAAGTTTAAAATGCAGTTTTAGATAATTTTCTGACAAATACGATTTTACTTTTTTTCCTAGGAAATATTTGCGGGACATAATCAGATTGTGAAACTAATATGCGATGTTGGCCGTGATCGCGACATTTGATACTGAAGTGATATTGCCTTTATTTTTTATAATTGTCGCTTGACAAAGCTTTGGTATATCTCGGTCGTATCTCAGCAATTATTATGGTTTGCCTTGGTTACAATTACATTTTGGTTGAGAAAAAGGATTCTAATGTTATATTATGAACGATGCATAAGTTAGTGTAGGCGACCTGAATTAAGGATTTATTCCGGTAAGTCACATAAGCTTATAATTTGAGGAACTTTATTCACTTTATTATTTACAAAGAAAGGATCAATTACATCTACGTGTCTTCGGCAGCTTAAAAAAGTAAAAGAATATGACGACTTTTCTGTATTTTTATTAACTCATGAGTCATAGACTACCCACGGTTATCCTAATTGCTTGTTTGTTATAGCTTTCACAGACATAAAGCTTGTGTGGCATTCAAATTTAACGTTAGCAGGTTTCGGGCAGTTTTAAGTTGAGTATCTGAATCCGAGTCCGGGCCTCTGAGTCAGAGTCATTATCGTCTTCGAGTCGGGTCAGCTGTCTGAGTTGGAGATGAGATCCTTTGTCGACTGAATCAAAGTCTGGGTGTGGGATTTGGGACTTCAGTCTGGATCGAGTCTATACAATCAAACAATGAGTTAACCTTGGTTGATTTAGGCCTAATTCGGCGTTTAAATTAACGAATAACGTTAAAACAAAAACGGGAAAAATTAGTAAATCGAGTATATTATTCAGATCTAATAAGTAAGACTAGACTTCAAATTTCCAGTGGTTATGTATCTGATTGCAGTTCGTACATGTTAAATTAAACAAGTATAAAAATAGGTGAGGCCTTTGGCTTTAGGCCGGACTTCTTCAAAGTACTAACGTTAGTACTATAGTTTAATTGGGTTAGTCTAAATTGTTTGACAATTGTGGAAGTTCGTATTCAGTATATAGTATGTAGGATATGATATTAATATTACTAGATTAACGTTAGTTACTCTATTGGGTCGGAATATTTAAATTTATAGATTAAATTCTAGAACTATTTAAGTTAGATCTAAAATTGACCAATAGTATTGGATAAGTTAGATCTGTATTGAGTAGATCAAGATTAGCACTAATTATATTGTTAAAGAATCTAGGTTAGATCGAGACTTGTCTTTAGACAATATTTGAGGTTGATTAATGTCACAACGATGTTCCGAAGCAATATAGTTGGAGACTAACTTAGTAAAATAAACAGGCTGAAATAACAATCAGTTATTTTAACGATTTTTGTTTTTGAGGTTGAAAAATTAACCTACAAATAGACATATTGTGAATGCAATTTGATTTTAATCACTAAGTTATAGATCTATGATTAAAACTACGGCCAAAGTCAGATAATAAGCCTTCTAACTATAGTCTTAAAACTTGACTAAGGGCTAGGCTAGCCTCATTCAGTCGAAAATGAGGTGAGGCTTGGACTAGATATGGGGCCGGCTGGACCCGAGCTAGTAGTTAGGTGAGGCTTTGCTAGGTATGCGCACACGCGGGTTAACTTACAGGCATTGTTCTGGACTGCATGACTGAGATGATATTGCAGTAGTATCTATTTCACATTGAAGTTTTATTAATCATCACTCGAAAATATACACTTTTACGTAGTTAGATTAAACAGCGGAATAAATAAAACGACAATACTTATGATTTTCGACACAGAATAAGCTGACTAAATGAAAGATCACAGTGGACCTGTATGCCACGGCGGTCGCTACATACACGTACGTTGCGTTGCCTGCATGCAGTCCGTGACACGTACACAGCACAACGCTCGCTGAGTCAGAGAGTAAGTACGATTTTTCATGATTTCACAATGAGGAGTTATGGATTTTATTTGACGAAAATTACTATGTTATGTGTATGATTTCTCGAATTGCATACATCCTAGTCTTTGCATGCAAAATTACGGACTAAAAATGATGTTTAAGAAGAAAATCTGCATCCACTGTGTGTGTGCAATAAAAAAAACCTAAATTGTAAATTCTATTGAGTGAGTCAATAAATGCATTATTCAGAATTATTAATACTAATTATATAACATTTTAAAATAAACTATTTATAACAATTTTAAGTATCTGGTGTGTATTTAGACCAGTTTTTGAATTGGATGATCACTTGGAGTATAATAGCAAGACTTAGATCAAAAATTTACTTTACTACCATTACTTCGACCTTCATATGAACAAGCTCCAAACTACTTGTGAATCATTACAGCTGAGCTAGAGCCATGGATCCAAACGCTTCGAAGTGAAAGTTGTAGAAAGGAGAATCAAGTATACTTACTCATCCTCCTAATCGTATCCTCAAAGTGTTTTCAGATTCTTCATTTCGGAAACGGACGCCACAATCTCATGCGATGTTCAGAAACGTGTCGTCGGTCGGGTATACGGTGAGAGTGGTTCAACCGTGGTTTGAGCGGTTCGAGTTCGCCTGTCCATTTTGCTAAATTTTCAACTCGCTGAAAGCGTTCATGTAGTCTGCAGTAGTGCTGCCATTTCATGGCAGATGTATAAATAGGACACAAAAATATATTCTCGCAATCGAATTACTCGTTGCTGCAATGACACAAATTTGTTGTAACAACACTTGTAAGTCTATGCTATTGTAATCCTCGTGTGATATCTCTTATAACCCCCTGTTTTACAAGACTACGCAGCATCTGGCGTTCCGGAGTTATACTGTGAGTCCAAGATTGCGTTATCAGTTTCATTTGCTTCTTATCGTCATAGTAGTGAATGGGCGCGTCCGGGTGCGACGTGTCGTAACCGAAACCTGCGACCGCTACTTCGTCGCATATCCGTAGCGCGATCATGATGGCTAAAGTCCCTGATGTAGGCACATTCTAAAACGTAAAGAATAAATAAATAAAAGTAAATAACAATTAAAATCAAAATTGAATAAAATGCGAAACTGTTATCTTCCGGTTTTAGTGGTTATAGTTTAGTCAGTGAAATAGCTAGTTCCATTAATTTAATTAATTTGATTTTAAATTTATTATTCATGTTCCGGTAATTGACTCTTAGACAGAACACAGTGCGCTTAGAAACAAGAGTATTAAGTGCCTAATAAACATGCGGCACATAGGCCTAATTGTCTGTCACATGTTTGTCGTTACTTTCAGCATCCACCATGTGTAAGTTCACTAGCACTTAATTACAGGTCTATAAATTAATTGTTATTGTAACTCATATATTCATGTCAACTTTCATAACTAAAATTAATAAGTCTCCTCGTCGTTTTCGTTTTTAATTTTATTCCTTTTTATTTACGCCATCTTTTTTTTCTTAGAAAGGCTGAACATTTTTACGTCCACCCTACTTTGACTCCTGCAATAACAACTACTACTTATAAAATGCTTACACTTGCTATACCCTCCCTACTCAAAAGTATTGCAACATACACTATAACGAATGCATTTTAAGTTGAAGGGGTCTTTCTATAATGATGTCCTAATGGGGTTTATAATTGGAAAATAAAAAATTATTTGAAAAGAAATCAATGGACAATTGTTTTTCTTTCCTTCTCCATGGCGGAGAGATTATCAAATGCAGGCCCACCCACGGCAGAGGGGCTGGAACATAAAATTTGACATTTTTCGCCTCCCTATAGGAGTGGGGTGTTAATTAACACTAGCATCGTAATTCGGTTTCATATTTCCCGTAAAATGGTTTGGATGCCTTCGAAAGACTTCCAGCAATCAAAAAATGTCATTGTGTTCCTTTGACACGGTCTCAGAAAGAAGACACCACGCCGCAAAGACGAAAGCGCCTCCTCTCTTCATAAGATAGTGATAAGGAGAATACGTCCCATATTTCAGAAAAAGACCTCCTCAATTGTAATTTCTTATTCGTTCTCAATTCTAAAGGCGGTTTATTATTGTAAACATCCTAAAATTTGCTGTAATGCGACTTTTTAGTACATTTGATATAAAGATGTGGAGAGAAGGTCATCATCTTTATATTAGTAGCCTCATCCTCTTTATCACTATCTTATGAAGATAGGAGGCGCTTTCTTCTTTGCGGGTGGACTGTCTTCTTTCTGAGACCGTGTCAGGGGACACAACGGCTTTTTTGTTTGTTGGATAGTCTTTTCAAGCATCCAACCATTTTGGGAAATATGAAACCGAATTACGATGCTAGTTGTGAATTAACACCCCACCCTATAGGGAGAGCCGAAAAAATGTAATTTTGTGTTCCAGCCCTCTGCCATGGGTTGCGCCTGCATTGATAATCTCTCCGCCATGGAGGAGAAAGAAACACAATTGTTCAGTTGATTGCTTTTCAAAGAATTTGTTATTTTCCAATTTTAACGTTTCTTTAGCGACTTCAATGATAGAAAACCCCTTCGCACTCAAAATGCATTGGCGTCTATAGTGTATGTGTGCAATACTTTTGAGTAGGGGGGTAGTATATGCGGTTACCTCTCTTATCCTTCCTCCTTGTTATTATTTCTTGATAGCGCAGAGACTGCCCGCATGTGTTATGCGTTTTTAAGCATAGTTTATTATTATTATTTTTACTACTTACTACTCTCACTACTACTACTAACTACTACTACTACTACTACTACTACTACAAGCTATTTTGCTACACAAACAATACACTTACTACTTACTAACTTCTACTACCACCACTTTACTACTACTCTACTACTACTACTACTACTACTACTACTACTACTCCTACTACTACTAACAATAATAATACTAATGCCA
Source organism: Eucidaris tribuloides (assembly GCA_001188425.1). Taxonomy (NCBI): domain Eukaryota; kingdom Metazoa; phylum Echinodermata; class Echinoidea; order Cidaroida; family Cidaridae; genus Eucidaris; species Eucidaris tribuloides. The sequence goes on from JZLH01S0311900.1 coordinate 21,537, forward strand.
ATTATGAAAATAATAATGAAGAATTATAACCAAACCAACATTACCACTTCTACTAGTAGGAGCACTATTTACTACTTAAGTACTAAAACTAGTACGACTTATTATTTAATTGATGTTATTATGATGATGATGATGATGATGATTATTATTATTATTATTATCGTCATTATTATTATCATTATCATCATCATCGCCATCATCACTCACTAAAAAGTCACTCATATTAACTCCACCAATCCAAAATCACTCTGATATCAATCCTGGCTACATACCGCTTTCATAGCACCATCCCCGAGTTTTAGCCCCATCAGCTGGGCGGACGTTTCTCGTAAAATCTCGGGATTATATAGCCGGATCTCTTGGCGTTTCTTCGGTACAAATTGCGGAATGGCTCCCCAAAACCCCTTTAATTTATCCTGGTGGACAGAAATTTAAAAAAAAATGTATGACACCAGTAATAATCAGATAATGCAAGGTGTTCATTAACTGGATTAGAAAACGGATCTTTTATAAAGAATACGGAAGTATGTATGCAAAAATTGTTCGACACTAGGAATAATCAGCTATGGCGTGTCGTTTGTTAATTATACTCGGAAAGGATAAGGAAAATGGTCCAAGAAAATATGAAAATATATGTGAAATCTCTCGGCGTGACGTTGGTACAAATTGCGGGATGGCTTCCCAGAACCCCTTTAATTTATCCTGGTGGACAGAAATGAAAAAAAAATGTTTGCCACTAGTAATAATCAGTTATGTAAGGTGTTCATTAACTGGATTAGGAAACGGAATTTAAACAAAGAAGAAAAGGGAAGAATTCATGCAAAAATTGTTCGACACTAGGAATAATCAGCTATAGCGTGTCGTTTGTTAATCGGATTCGGGAAAGATGAGGAAATGGTCTAATAAAATAATTATAAAAAGGTATGTGAAATCTCCCGGCGTGGTGTTGGTACAAATTGTGGGATGGCTCCCCCAAAACCCTTTTAATTTATTCTGGCGGTCAGAAATGGAAAAAAAAAACACGTGTGACACTTGTAATAATCACATAATGCAAGATGTTCATTAATTGGATTATGACACGGATTTTAAAAAATAAGAAAAGGGAAGAATTCATGCAAAATTGTTAGGCACTAGGAATAATCAGCAATGGTTTGTTGTTTGTTAATTGGACTCAGAACAGATGAGGGAAATGGTCTAAGACAATATAAAAATGTATGTGAAATCTCCCGGCGTGGCGTAGGTACAAATTGCGAGTTGGCTCCTCTAAAATCCTTTAATTAATTCTGATAGGGAGAAATGACAAAAAAA
>JZLH01S0311900.1:36378-50492 GCA_001188425.1 Eucidaris tribuloides
TTTTAACCCTTTGGATGCTATAATATAAGATATAGTCGAAAATCTCGGGGTTCCCCCCCCCCGAGATTTTCATTAACTAATTAAAAAAACTAAAGACATTCAGAATCTATTATTGCAGGGTTATGACTTTGGGGCATAAAGCTTTCAAATAAGAAAAAATTCCCCAAACTAAACTTGGGCTTTAATAAACAATTTGAAGAGCATACACATGTTCTAACATGTCAAATGGTGGAAATGAAAATCCGAAGGAAGGAGTAAATTTATTACGGGATGACTTGATCCTTCGAAAAGGTCAAGGGTCATTGCAGCACCCTGAATGAGACCCGTTGCCAGGGGCTTGCTCCGTCCTGAACTGCAAAGTACGGAAGGAGGACATTGTATCATTGGGTGCTGTCACCAGTAATCCTATCCCGCAGACAAAAACGTTCCTGTCACGTCCCAATGCGGGGGTCTTATACAATCATATTGCACATCAGCCAAATACGTTGTGACAAGGACTGTTCTGAGACAAAATCCGATCATTATTTAGTGCAAAATCAAGTTGTGACAAGGGTTTTCCCCTTTGCCAGGACCGAGAGTTGTTTGTGTTAGTTTTCATTAGTGGCAGTAACATCATGTCTTAGTAAATCATATTCTTAACTTATTTATGTGTTTTTATATGCTATTGATAAGACCAGTTGAAGGCCTGTATACCTTTCACAGGCATTGACCCAATCAGACACAGCGGGGAGGGGGTGCGCGGGAAGGGCGGGGGTCAGGGATCTTGTCGGGTACGCTTTCCTTCAAAAATTCAAGATCACGTTGAGGTTTATTTCCATCCACAACAGCGAAAGTATACATAGACACAAAAACATAACATAACCTAGCATAGCATAGTACAATATAACATAACTAACATAACGTTACATGACATGAGATAAGATAAGATAAAATAAAATAACATAACATAACAGTTCATATCATAGCATAACATAACATGACATAACATAACATAACATAACATAACATAACATAACATAACCAGTTAACTTCACATAACATAACCACATGAGATTACATTAGATAAGATAAGATAATTATATCACTTAACAAAATAAAACATACATGATTTTATCATTGTTTAGAAACAGAACGTATTATCTACAACAGAACATGGTGATAGCTGATAGGAAATCAAAGTGACTTAGTAATGTAATCGATAAGTTAAGAATCAACCAAATATGTTTAACAAACAAAAATAGTTATGTTTGGTTGAGAAAAAGACATATCCCGCGATCGTGCTCAGGTTGTTTTTCTTTTCTTTTTGTTGAGCTGAGTGAGCGTTAGAGTGCTCCCAAATTACTTGATTTCTGGTTGTTAAATTTGGACTTTTGGTGTTATTTTTCGTATTGAAGTGAGGCATGTGTTTCTTGGAACAATTTGTATACCGGTAAAACTGTTATCTTGAAACTATATAAAAGAAATGGAGATACTTGATTTGGATTTGTATAGAAGCTTCTACCAATGAAAACCATGTCTTCAACCTGCATTTTGTGCACAGATGATTCAGATTTTCTTTTTCAACCCTTGATTCAAAAACGTTGGATCCATATGCAGCTGTTAACCAGTATGTCAACAACTACGGAATCCACTTTGACTTTCATTTTGTTGCAGTCCAACTTCTCTTCTTGGGATCAGGTCAGATATTCAAGCCACCAAAATAAACATACGGTCTTATACTAACATTTTACAAGTACTCGGGTCGACATAATAATTTGTTAACATGGATCCAGAAGAGTTGCCTCTTAACCAAATTCGGATGCAACTTTTCAACTACTTATTCAAGCAGGTGACAAACAACCTAATTCACGACCTCGCGGTCAGCAGGTCGCGTATCACCATGACAACGGGACGCGAAAGAGAGTTGTGAAACCTACCACTCCGCACCACTCTACCAGTTTCATTTGTAACACACCCATTGCTCTTCATGACCTGAAGCCGACACCACAACGTCTTTTATGGTTTCAACGCCCGCGAATCGAAAGTTGAAAAACAATAATGGACTTGGGAATAGAATATCAAAGGTTGCACACGCCCAATAATATGAAAAATCCAGAAATGTGTATTCGAAACTGCATTTCAAAGAATAATTAAATGTTAGGCTGCCAAGAAGGGGTGGATTTGATTAGGTATTAAATCATATTTCCTGATAGGGGTTGAGTTGATATTCATTTTTTTTTACAATGAAAGAAATTAATGAATTGTGCAGGAATTGTATGACGTGCCCATGAATATGGCTTTGAAATTCAAGCACAGGGGCGCAAATCGCCTTGAGACTGCTGTAGGAATCTTTTCGTTCCAACTCAGAACGAAAGCGGCAGCATTGATTTAATACAGCCAATCTGCTTCTTGTTGTATTGCCTCTTTTGCCCTCTTTGTGTGGGTTGAAGAAGCTTTGCCCAACTTATGAGAATTGTTCCATTCCAACACACATGAAGGAAACTCTGACTTTATAGCCCAAGTGTAAAACATAAAGGTGTAACAATGAAATTGCAAAATCTGAAAACAAATTTTTGAAAAACCGCGCCTTTCGACATGCACAAACGAGATATCGGATATGAACAAATCGGCAAATCTTGCCAGATAGTTTTCAGTTATCTGATGGCATCGCCAACGTTCTTCTGTAGACAACTATATGCATTATGAAGATTTGCAAGTGCTCAGGTGGACGTACACGTATTCGTAAATATGGAGCCGGAAGAAATGCCTATTATCCAAATTCGGATGCAACTTTTCAACTACTTCTTCAAGTAGGTGACAAACAACCTAATTCACGACCTCGCGGTCAGCCCGTTACGTATCACCATGACAACGGGACGCGAAACAAAGTTGAGCAGCCGGCCACTCCGCACCACTCTATCATTCCCATTTGTTACACACCCATTGCTCTTCATGACCTGAAGCCGACACCACAACGTCTTTTATGGTTTCAACGCCCACGAATCGAAAGTTGAAAAACAATAATGGACTTGGGAATATCAAAGGTGGCACACGCCCAATAAAATGAAAAATCCAGAAATGTGTATTCTAAAGAACGCAAAGAATAATAAATGTTAGGCTGCCAAGAAGGGGTGGATTTGATTAAGTCTTAAATCATATTTTCTGATAGAGGTGGAGTGGATATTTATTGTTGTAACAATGAAAGAAATTAATGGATTGTGCAGGAACTCTATGACGTGCCCATGAATATGGCTTTGAAATTCAAGCCCAGGGGCGCAAATCGCCGTGAGAGTGCTATAGGAATCTTTTTAAGGGGAGTTCCCTTGCGAAAACGAAGGTCAACACCATATATCGTGGAGATAATTAAATTTTAGGAATAATTGTTTTATTACAGAATGTTGGTTCCAATTTAATGAATTTTCAAAGTTGATGCTTTAACATTATTCCCTATGGGGCTCCCTTATATACTAAAACGGACGCACCACGGCAAGAAAACTGTTCGACAAACATTTGAAATGATCGATAATACTAGCTTGAGTATTCGGACACGAACTTGACTACTCTTTGACTAAACAAAGCGGTCTTAATATAGCACATTTCAACATTTATTTCCTGGCTAAATTCGATTTTTTTTTTTAGATCTATCCCAGCATGGAACCGTCGACCTATTTGCAATATTCGAGACTCACGACTCTTAAAACTGGATCGAGTCTGAAATCTGTATTAACAGTTATAAATTTGAAAGAAAAGATAGGAATAGAAGGAAAATATGCGTATTTGTTTCAGAGAATTTGGTGTATAATCGTAGATATTATTTGGAAGAAAATGAATTATAAAATCTCTCTGGAGGTCTGGATTGAAGTCAAATTATTTAAGGCTAAACCTATTATGCTTGGAACATTTTATTGCCCAGTTCAAATGTTCAATATTAGAGTCAAATTGAAGAGTCAATAACGAAAATTTCTGACTTAAATCGTGAAGTTGTCATACTTTGAGATTTTGATTTTAATACGCACAAAGTTCATTCATGGTAATTTTTGGGCAAAACATTTTGAAGCAAATGATAAAATTTTATACTAGATTCACTGATACTACGAGTACGTTAAACTGATATAGTTTTAACAAATTTCCCCAAGAACATAAAGCAAAGTGATGTTCTTTCTCTTAGTCTAAGTGATCACAATCTTGTATACATTTTTAGTAATTTGTAATGACCAAATGTACAACCCAGGATGGCAACATATAGCTCATTCAAGAAATTTGATCATAAATTATTTTTAAGGGATTTAGATCGCATTAATTTTGTAGATTATTTCACTGAACATATCTTAATTGCATGGTATACTTTGAAATGTAAATTCAATGATTAAACGTGAGTAAATGTGTCATCAAACAACGCCGTAAATAATTGGGCAATTTTCACGCCGTAGAATTCTTCTTAAATTTCATGACGTTTGTGATAAAAACACCCTATTGTCACGCACAGGGTCAGGGGCTACAAGACTTAGTGGGCCACTTAAGAGTTATCGATTACGTGATAGGTTAAAAAGGAAAGGTGATAAAAGAAAGGGGTAATTGGACTGGACACATTTCAAAAGGGTTCGAAATCATCATAACAATTTAAGAATAGCATTGAAAGGAAAACATCATAAAACCGATGTTCACAAACATAGGAGAAACCCTAGACAAATATGAAAAGTCTTAAAAGCCTTCAATTCAAATGATAAATCTGTAAATGATATTCAGGTTTCGAAAGTTCAGACGATTTAGGAGGGTACGAAATCATCATAAAAATTTGAGAAAAGCATTGGAAGAGAACATCATAAAACCGATGTTCACACAAAAAAAGACACACCCTAGACAAATGTGGAAACCATCAAAATTCTTCATCTCAAATGATACATGTGTAAATGATATTTAGGATTTGAAAGTAAATGATATTGTTGAAATTGATAAATCAGTTATTATGAATGTATTTAATACTCATTTTGTACTTATTGGTGTTACTAAAAACGATTCTTACAGTGTTCACTGTGATGTTGGAAAATAGTTTGAATCGCTGCTACTAGGTTCATTTTCGATGAAATAAGTGATGACTTTGTCTTCGGTGAGTTGAAGAGACTGCAGATCAACAAATCACCGGATCTTGATATGATAAGTGGTACATGTACATGATGCTTGTATTTTTGTGTTTGAATTTAAATTTGAATTTAATTCCTGGTATTAAATTATAGACAGAAAACAGTGTGCTTAGAAACAGCTTTATTAAGCGCCAAATAAATGTTTTATATATTATTATTATTATTGTTATTATTATAATAATAATAATAATAATAATAATAATAATAATAATAATAATAATAATAATAATAATGATGATAATAATGATAATAATAATAATAATAATAATAATAATAATAATAATAATGATAATAATAATAATAATAATAATTATTATTATAATAATAATAATTTATTTACCAGGTAGCCACTTCCAGTCACGAAGGACTGCTCTACAGCGCGGCCCTGCATAACATAAATGTATTATTTACCCCTTCTCTGTTTCTAGAATGGCCGAGCGCCTGGCTAGGAAAGCCGAAGGCTTACCATTTTTAAACGTCTGTTGGTATGACGGCCGGCGGCTCGAATACCCGCGACCTTCCCGGACAGAAGCCGGAACGCTCTACCACTGATTACTATTATTATTATTATTATTATCATCATCATCATCATCATCATCATCATCATCATCATCATCATCATCATTATTATTATTATTATTACTATCATTATTATCATCATCATTATTATTATTATTATTATTATTATTATTATCATCATCATCATCATCATCATTATTATTATTATTACTATCATTATTATCATCATTATTATTATTATTATTATTATTATTATTATTATTATTATTATTATCATCATCATCATCATCATCATCATCATTATTAGTATTATTACTATCTATTATTATCATCATCATTATTATTATTATTATTATTATTATTATTATTATTATTATTATTATTATTATCATCATCATCATCATCAATACTATCATAAATATTATTATCATTAAATAATTTATTTCTCACAAATTATAATTTTCTATGAAAAATGACACTTTCCTCTCCTTGTTACTCAGGCATATAACTAAGATGAATCTGCATGTACTTTGAAAGACGCGATTTCAATTACTTTGTTGGTAACCCAGAAAATGAAAATTTATGAAAGTCTATATTCAATGTCAGCGGAGGGTTGTTCCCGTTTGACATCACAGACAACAATTGGTATCTACGGAGGGTAACATACCGTACACATGTTTATTCAAATTTTTGAAATATTATACTGTTGTGTTTGTAAAAATGTTCTAGATTTACGAACTCAATGTATGGGGAAAAATTTCCTTTAAATATACCGTATATATAGTATATATACAGTAGTTTAAGACCCTGATGAAAACTTACGTTTCTAATAAATACTTCTCTGGAATGTCCCAGTTGTAGGTCGGTCAATGGCGGTGTACACCAATTTTGATTTTCAGTAGTCATTAATTTATATGTCTATTGTTTTGAACTAATGTTTCTCATATAATCTTTATATTTGTATTTAACTTTAATTCCTGGTATTGGATTTCTAAGCACACAGAAAACAATGTGCTTAGAAACATCCGTATTAAGCGCCAAATAAATGTTTTGTAATATTATTATTAGTAGTAGTAGTACAGATCTGCAGTATAAATGGTAGAATTTCAGCAAACGTTTCACGGTTTAGATAATTCCTTATAATCGAGCAGCGTTTTGTAGATTTTCAGAATCGTCGAGTATTATTCCATATGTAATCAATCGCCCATTATTATGTTTCTACATCCTGCTTTGACTATAGGAAATACTTAGCTATCAAAGGTAGTTTAGTCTATTAAAGAGCTCACATTAACAGCAAGGATGTGCATAATTTGACGGGTTTCGAAAGCAATGTTAATTGATCGTATATTTCAAATTAAATACAAATTAATGATCATTATCTTGTAATTATATTTGTTTCCGCACGATTATCAATTAAAATCTCATTAGATTGGGTAATAAAATTTAAGGGTTCCTTAATTGTACTTGAATAAAAAAAAAGCAATGTTTTATGAGTTATCTTACATAATTGTTTGCTAGTTATGTTACACAATGTTTTATTTGATTAAATTGTTATCTTTTATTGTAATACTAAAAATAAATGTCTGTATTTATTGTATCATTAGTGTCACTTAGGACTTGTGTTTTTAAGTATATACATAATGGCAAAACATTTTTACCTTGAGTTAGTAAGGTTACGGTCAAATATCGTCTTCTTCATAAACATGTACTCCTCTCCTTGTGTCTCTGATTGCGGCATATAATCTGGGAGTAATAGAGATATATTATGAACAATATGGTTAATTTCATCGGTACGAGCGATTACAATTTCATTGAAGTTCGCAATGTCATACTGCTTACACCTTTTACAGGTGCAACTTTACACCTTCTATACCAATGTTACATTAAGAGCACCTTTAAAGATTGTGTTTGGGATTTGCAAGTCCATTACTTCATTATCAATACCAAACGGTAGTTTAGTACTTACAAATGATGAGTTGAAAGTTTGAGATCCATACGTCATGAATTTGTTGTTTTATGAAAAAAAACTAATAACGATATGTTACCAGAATATTGTTCTTTCCGCGAGTTTAATTTTTTTTTCAAATTGCGAATCGCGGTTATGTGTACGTTCGCATGACCAGCGGAGCACACTGATTGGTTAAACGGCTAAATTCCGCGCGACCTTCGGGTAACGGCTGATCGGACAATTTTGGAACGGCCCGTGCACGTTAACGTCACTGTAAATTTTGAAGTTTAAATGTCCAGATTTTCACCCAAACTACGTATTCTACCCGAAGGTTCTATGACAGGTGTTTATTCATACTAATCTTCACATTGTGAACGATTTGAGCTGATTTCAGTCATTTTGCCGTTTTCTGACGTGCAAATCCCGTACTCTGTCTTTAAAGGTGCAACTTCGCACTTTAAAGTCTGAAAGGTGCAAAGTTGTACCCGTATAAAGGAGCTCATAGTGTGACATTGGTCTGCAAAGGATGCAAAGTGTGTTGTAACATCGATTTTGATAAATTTACATTAGCATAACAATACGAAGCTTATCATCATTATTCCAAATGTATACACCTATTAGTTGAGACAACATTGATTTGAAACTTTGTTCCAGTTAAAAGATACGATGTCCTGTATGACTTCGTACTATAAGTTTCTGTGAAGGAAGCGGAGGAAAATCATGGTAAAGGAAATCAGGTATTTATATGAATACCGTATTAATTAATCAGTAAATTAGTATAAAAAGTGGGATATTTCCATCAATTGTCAAGGTTTCTACGCTGGAAATGTGTACACGACACAAGTGTACCTTATTGGAGCAAGAGGAACAAATCATTTTAAAGAGATTTACTGTCTTTATGGAAAGGAACTTTTATCAGAATAAATTATGCATATCATTATCTTAAATGCATAATTTCCCAAAATGCATTGTCTGAGACAAAGTTGAATATTTAACCCATGAAAACACGCAGTATCATCTAGCCAAATCTCTTATATCTGCAAATTATGCAAACCAATTACGCAATTGGGTATTCTCGATACACTTTGAACATTCATTACCAAAAATTATCCGACATAGCCTAAATAATTCATGGACCAAGAGGAATATCTTCACCCGATGATCTATCTGACAAGTAACAACGTAATTTACATAAAATTACGAAATCTAAAATTTTCATAAAATTACGTATGCATGTACAAATATATCAAAATAACTAATTCGTAATATATCACGTTTTCTTTCCTGTTTGATAATTGTATGCGGGTGTAATTTTGTTATGTTACACGTTAATTGTTTTTGTAAGTGTTGTATTGTTCTGCGATTGCAGACAGTATCCGGGGCATATCTGTTCTGCCATTTTTTTTTTTAATTTTTTAAATTTTTTTGCGATGAAGGCTGAACAATAAATTGTGACATTTCAAAAGATTTGTGGACGAAGTATTACATTTTCAAACATCTTTCGGAAAGAAACATCAAATTTCTTGGTAAATACATATATGTGTGTGTATGTGTGTGTGTATTATGTATGTTTCGTAAAACAGGAGAAAAACATTCCAAGTGACACCCACACTTCAAAGATGAAATATTCACCCAATATTACTTCGAATACTTACGCTCTGCTAGATTCCGATGTTTAATACTCGATGAAGTTCCCTGATCGTGGCGTTGCTTAAGGCGATCATCGGTGGAGCTGAAGAGGAGGACGTGCACGGCTACGACCACGGCGAGCAGAAGCACGCTCAAACGAATCCAATATAGTCTCAACGTGCTTCGTGACATTGTCGTAGTAGTCCCACTCGGTTATATTCACGTATGTGAAACTCCGGTGCACAAAAGAACGTAGAGAAATAATGTAACCGATGTTAACTGGGCATTGAAGCAGATTGTTGAATCCAGGTGGGTTCTAATAGTAAGGAACAAGAAGAAGAGGGAAAAGGGACATATTAATTTATTAATGATAATTATATTTATAAAAAAAACACTTCAAGGTCAACAGTCGAGGCGAAAGGGGATGCCAGTATTTTTGAGTTAAATAATTAGAGGGGCACAAATTAATTGAATCCGCAGATGGCTGATGAATATATCCCTGGAAAACTCTAAAAACTCATACATGGATATTTCACTTTTTTCAATTAAAATGTTGTTTATTCACTTAATTTAAAGACATAAAAGGATATGATTAAAGTATACAAATTCATTCCATGACATGACAGAAATGTACAAAATCATTACAATACATTGTAGCCCAGTACACATTGTACTGAAATGGTAAACTACTCAAGGTATGGTTTGATAGATATAGATCTCTGTTCTATAAAGGGTGTTTATTGTAATGAACAGACAAAACGATCACACGAAGATAAGATATGAATATATATATATTTTTTATTTGTTATTTATTTGATTTCTGCATTTTCAAGTGTTAACAATTCAAACACATAACAATTTTTCAATAATTGAACATAATAAAGAATGCGTATTTATGACGATAACAATGCAAAATAAGTATAGGAAAATCACAACAAAATGAATTAACATTATAAATTGAATTCGATTGTATTTTCTTTTGATAACACAATGGTAGCCATTTTCCTGATTTTATAATATAATTGATTCAATTTGATATTTGCAAACAACAACTATAATACAAATGATTTTAATTGATTTAATGTGTTATTTAAACACATATGAATTCAACATAAATGAATATGAATTAAATATAAATTAACAATATCATAAGACAGTAATACATTATATGAAAAAGAGACAAACATCGTACTAGAAAATGCAGTGGTTGCCGTTATAAGTTAAAACTTGAAAGTAACGGGCAACCGTAGTGAATGTATGTGTGAGTAAATTTGTTGGGACATATAAACAGTATATAGATGCAAATCATTGCATCAATGAAAAGTAATATAATGTAATACGATAATAGCAATTTGCAAAAAAAGGAGGGGGTAGAATGCTAATTTATGTTGGAAGCAGTGGGTGCATGTATATATGATATCAAAATATATAATTAAGTGTTTACGTGAGTAAAATATCAGTGAGATTGCACGAAGACATTTCGAGTACTCCCAATCATGTCACTGCTCTTTAAGCTCATAAAATTTATTTTCATTTCATAACATAAATAACCTACAACTTTAGTACTTGTGATTTCAAAGTAAAAGTTTAAAAAGTGTTGACACCAAAATATGATTGAATAGTAAATACTATCAATTCGGTTTACTACTTTATTGACGATATTCATTTATTTTTGATAGATTGAGTCATAGATTTATTTATTCATAAGTTTGTTTACATTTAATTTATTGGTAGTGTTTTATGTATAGATTGATTGATTGATTGAATGAATTATTTAATCATTCATTCATTCAATCCTTTAGTAAATTATTCTAATTTTTGACGATGCTGTTAATTCTGTTTTATGGATGGATGTTATCGGCAGTCACTGTTGTTATTTAATCGTTTCAAACTTTTAAGTTCATCAACAAACAAGAAAGGTCAAACAATCAGTGTTTTCCCGCGGGCGACAGGCCGACGGCCATTTATAAATGAAGCTTATTTGCATCAAATTCTCCTCAAATAACGAATGTTTCCTGTTACGTCCTTATTATCTTGACACCCTGTCAAATTATCTCGCTGTTAAATGGGATCGAAAGCTTGTTTACTAAAACAGTCGGTGTATCTCATTTGGCGTACACTTTTCGATTAGTTGCGTCCTCATTTCGATGTTCTCATTCAATCCAATATTGTGATTTCGCTGTCTCATCCATATTCTACGCTGATCACTATCAATGGCAGAATGTAGTCCCTTTTTGTCCAGGGGTTATGCGCAATGTTTTATGACCGTTTGTTTAATTTAATTTGTTGGATAAGCTTTTATTCTCTGCATTTCACTACAATAACATTGATAACAGCTCACGATTTCACAAATTCACAATGACTAAAATAACACAAAAAAGACAAATTGCAAGTAAGAAATCATATAAAGCTTTAACAAAATGTATCATTCGACTTGAGTGTAATAGAGTGCAACACACATTTCAAAGCTGAGTTCACTTTGAATACGGATGACCGCCATTATAACCTGGGCTTGAGGCGGTCAAAGTATTTATTTACACAAGAGTCCACTCATCTTCTGTACATACGCCATACATTTCGCGTCCATATATTTTCGCGATTTTGCTTCAAGACGGGGAATTCGCGAGAGTTTATTTTCGCGATTTTATTGTATTTGCATTAACTTTGTACAGAAATATCAGGAAGTGAAAATTTTCGCGTACAGTAAGTCGCGAAATTCGCGAAAATAAAACCATCGCGAAATATTCGGCGTATACAGTAGGGGGCCTATATTACAACTCGTTTACTTTCGTGCAGCTACTTGTCGTTTACCGTTGTAGTCTATCATGTCTATAGATAACTGATTGTGCCAATTCCTAAATTCCACTATCTCCATACTTATATCTCTCTTTCGTATTTGTTTTTCACTTTTATCTCTCTTTCAGCACTAAGTAGCTGTCGTTCATACCAATCTGCAAAGGGAGCATCGTCTGCGAAAATTTGCCACCGTGCATTTTTATATTCCTGTCAGCACACTCATCATGATGACCTTGTGGTGGAATCGTGGCTTAATGGACAAGAAAAAAGTTTCTCGAACTAGAGATCCCCGGTTCGAAACCCGTCGCGGTGTCTGCGTCCTTGTTTCAGATACATCATCTGCAACACCCCTCTCCCCCAGGAGTACAAATGGGAACCTGAGAGGACGGGAAATCCCATTGGAAGGAAAATTGGCTTGAGCGCCTTAGTGGCATCTGGGCTAGGAATATACTCCCCAGGGAGTGTAGGAGGTGGTGCACACCTGTGCAGGCGTGGTACGGTCCAATGATCAGGGAGGGTAAAGTCGTCAGAGAGTGTTTTAAAGTGCGCTGATTTAAGACTATAAACCAGCAACTTTACTACCCGTTTTTACTTTGTGTAAACATGACCTGAAACAATGCCAATCCCTAGTGTACTTCAGCCTTTATCGTAGGAGAATTGGAAAAGTACATCCTGAACGTCCATTCCGACGGTAGTATAGAAAACACGCTACTTTTTCCAGACCAGACACTTTACGATCTACTGAAGACAGTATTTTCCTATAGAGGCTGATACCAATTTAATTCTTCTTGCTAAAGATAATCTCCATGAACGGAGTGCCTTAGGTCTTAGGTAGGAGGGTTTCTATGACTTGTCATTGTCATGGCAATTATTCAATGTACAGGGCTTGGATGCAGATCGCCCAATCGTGCTTGATCAGACCTCTGTTCTTGCGGCACTGAATGTCGGAAAGATGACCACTCCCTCTCCCTGTATAAGTTATGCATGTGTTTCATGCCAGTTTACACGATGATACTCAGGATACAGTTATTTTGATTCAGCGAAAAAAAAATCCTTATGATTGAGTCCAGTGTTGCAATTAATTTGTTCTTGGCATGCCTTATAATACTCTTGCTATGTATACTGAGATATCTTAAAGGAAGTTATATAAGAATTTGTAATACACCGCACATAAAATACTTCAGTACGTGCGCGATGTCTTGCACATTACAGACATCTTCTTCATTTCAATTATGTCCACATTCTACAAGCTACTTTGCATAAAATGGTTACATGTATGAGTAATATAGAGTAAAAAAAACTATTCGTTATATATAAATAGCGAGCAGTAGTAGTAGTAGTAGTAGTAGTAGTGGTAGTAGTAGAAGTAGTAGTAGTAGTAGTAGTAGTAGTAGTTGTAGTAGTAGTAATAATAATAGTAATAGTGGTAGTAGTTGTAGAGGTAGCAGCAGTAGTAGTAGTGGTGGTGGTGGCAGTACATGTAGTAGTAGTAGTAGTAGTAGTAGAAGTAGTAATAATAGTGGTAGTAGGCCTAGTAGTAGCAGTAGTAGTAGTAGTAGTAGTAGTAGTAGTAGTAGTAGTAGTAGAGAGTAGTAGTTGTACGAGCAGCAGCAGCACTATATAGTAGTAATTGTAGTAGTAGGGTATAGTAGTAGTAGTAGTAGTAGTAGTAGTAGTAGTAGTAGTAGTAGTAGTAGTAGTGGTGGTGGTGGTGGTTTTAGTAGTAGTAGTAGTAGTAGTAGTACGTATGTCTAGTTTTTCTTCTGTACGACATGTATGACGTACACGCACACTTTCCAAGCAATCTCTTAAGTCGCAAAAACTTGCACACTCGATCAATGAAAACAAATCTTCATAATAACGCTCGATAATAAATAATGCCCTGGATGGATTAACGGAATGATAAACAGTTTTTCGTGATTTCATGGCCGGAGGGAAGTGATAAACGAGAACACATCAAATAAAACTTCACCGATATTTGGTTACCTCCATCCTTCCATACCAAAATCAGATAAAGGGCCCACTTCCAAGGGCTACAGCCATTATGGCAGCCATCACTCTCAACGCGAATAGATAATGATGGGAAAGAAGACATGGCTCAA
>JZLH01S0311962.1:0-16917 GCA_001188425.1 Eucidaris tribuloides
TTTTTTTGCCCACTGAAGAATATAGATGATCTATTTTCGAGTTTGTTCCAGTTTAAAGTCTGACATTCTGGTCGGTTATGATGATAATTGCATGGACGTTGTGGCATCCCTCTTGCATAAAGGTATCCGTCCGTGAAATTGCCGTCTCGCACCAATTTACTGCTCCGACAAGGACTCGTCTCTGTGATAGATTCACCGACCGACCTCACTTTGTTGATCAAGTTCTTGATCTACTCCTAACTCTTCCTTAACCCTTAGACCCTCAATGATATAATAATGATTCATTTGTGAGTATTCAAACCTCCCATCATTCATTATGCTATTGCAACAAAACTCCATTAACTTTGTATGTGATATCATGATAACGTTGCTGAAATGGTGACAAGAAAAGTTTCTTTACCAAAGACACACGTAATGAGACATCCCTTTGTTATGTGGTCCTCCACTTATTTGAAAAAAAAAATGATAACGATTTTAGGTTATCATGTATTCCAATTACAAGTAGATGAATCAGGTAATTTAGTTCCATTGAAGACAAAATGATTTGTAATGAATATTTCGATATTGAACATGTTGAATGTCATATTTATAGAGTACTGACGTGTATAAATTTAGATACTAACCAAGAGATTACCATCTTTTGACAACAGTAAAGAAAAAAATTAAGAGTACTTTACCCTATTGCACAAAACATATGACATAAGAAAAACCACCATAATATATTATTTAATGGTCACATGTGAGTAATCCAAATAAATTTGGTGGTAAACTTTATCTATGGGTCACATGTCAATAATGCAAAAATTTGGCGTAATACTTTATCCATCTCTTTTGTTATCAATAACTTATTTCAAGTACTTCTAATTCTCGCTATGGGGAAAACATCACTTTTCTTATACTATTCAGTACATAACAAGTTAAAAATGATATGGAACTAATATATATATATTATTTTAGCGAAAATGTTGCACGCTGTTACATTGTTTTTGCTAACGGCATAACGAAGAACAAAAATGGCAAGGTTATAGCATGAATTCTAAAATAGGGTTAATACCACTTATGTTGCGGAGTGCATCCCCATAGGCTACGTCAGTGCATAAATCGATTTCCATATGATTACAGTTCCCTCAGACTATACTGCATGGTGCGAAGAGTATTTTTCCAGAATCTTCATATACATGTAACTTACTTAAAATAGTGTGTCAACAAGCTTGCAGAATATGATTATTGAAGTCAAACTTATTCAATGCACACCCTTCACAACGGATTCCTTTCTTCATTTCATTTACCGTGTGTTGTCATGTCTATGGATTACAACATAAATTATACTTATATTCCAATTTGACCGGAGGTCTGATATGTATATTCTAAGATAGTAAGAATACTGCACACACACTGTGTTTGCATAACAAATTCACTTTGTAAAAGGTTTCAGAACTGAAAATACTATCACAAATTAAGACATTAATTCATCTGTAGCATATACATGTACATAATCTGCGGATAAATAACATTGATTTATAGAAATACATACTTTTTTCGTTAAAAAGTGGACTACAGTTATCCAATTTGGTTGAGCAGGGAGGGTATTCACTGTAATAAAGTGATTGTTAAGCATCGCTGCCCGTTAATATAACAGCTATTATCAAGCAGTGATTTTGCTCGCAATAGGCCCCTACACAATCCATGCATCAGGATATTCATGTGTTCTACTCGAAATAACCAGTCTGAACATTTTGCCAAGTTACAATGTACGTACGAGGATGTTACATGTACGAGATTTCTTTGCAAAGGCAGATTTTCTCGTGTATATATGCGGTAAATGGGTGCTAACGTTACTATCTAGTGAAAGATGATACGATTAGTTATGCACACTCTGAAAAAAAATGGCTGCATTGCCGTCGTATAATGCCGAAGCTCGGGTAAAAGAATTACAAACTGTAGGCATGTGTCACGTTGAATCCATTCTCTGTCACTCTGTCCATGATATATATATCACAATTGTTGCAGCAGTTGAATTACATTCACACAACTAAGACAGACATTGAACGCTATCAAGCCTATAACGCATGAGTTAACAAGATTGACAATCATAAAATGCTGTTTGTTGGTGACTGCACGCCCGAACTAAACTAACTTTTCACATACTATATGCAACTACTACGAAACAAAGCAAAAACCCATTAACCTAATTACTAAATTATAAGAATCACGGAAGAAATCTGATGCTTGTCACTGGCTGTCAATAAATCCGAAGATAATCCTTTGTTCATGTGGCAAACTGTACTCATGTTACTAGAAAAAACAACGTAATCAATATACTCACCATTTTGACAATTTGTTCGAAAGCTTGCGATTTTTATGGCGCGGGAACAGAGTTGGCTGACACGCAACAAGCAAGGGGTTAGAAACGAAGATGTGGAGTATGGCGGGGAAGTCAGCGTAGTGGCCGTCGCTTTGATGTCAGACTTTTTCGGGGTTAGCGTGGAACAGTGCCTCCTTCTTTATATTCATTCATCATATGTAAATCATCTAATAAATTATTCATAAATTATTCTCCGCGGCGTATTGCGACGTGTTCCGCAGCGAGCTGCTGCAGTGCCGTATGTCGTAAGATTCTAGCGGCGGGTAGAGATCTTCAAATTGGCACTGCACTACAATATTGTTTGACCAGTTTTGACACTAATACACAGTTTATGTATATTAATATCTATAATAAATTTAAATGATTATATCAACACGTGTAGTGAAATATAGTGGTAGCTGTTTGGATTATATGTGCAGATTTACAGAAGACGAGAGTAATTGAAATAAGGGATTAATTTGATTATTGTGTGGTCGGTCGATGGCAAACAATTTAGATATCTTTAACACTTTGAGTGCTATCGGCGAACCTGTTCGCCAACGTACAACATCAATTAGGTACTATCGGCGAACCTGTTCGCCGAGAAGACAATCGGATCCATACCTTTTAATTCGAATGACAAATGTCACTGAAATTCCTAAAAATGACATTTATCGGAAAATGAATACACAATGAACCAAATAAATCAGTTAAAATGTATTGTCTCAATAGCATTTGCAATTTTACGGAAAATCGTACAATTTGGAAAGGTTATACACATAAGTCAGAAAAACCCAGTCCCTGGTTAACACACCTGGATTTTTAGCCCAGCACCCAAAGTGTTAATTGGCGAGAATAGCAGCTGTTACGATGTATACTTTGTGATAAAATGTGTTCCCATAACCTTCGTAAACCCTATAAATTTAAAGGCCAATGACATTTTTTTCGATACATTTTGCTGCGTAACTGTACAAAACAAGTGTGTAATACAGTAAAACAAACGCTTCGATGAGATTATAAACTGAAAATACAGCAATAAAATGGTGCAATATATACGGGACTTTGATGCATAATTTTCTTGCAGTAAGCCCTGTTACTGTTTATGTGGATTAGGCATATTTAATTTGAGAAGGGGATTATATAGTTTTAAAGAAAATACAAAATGATGCGTGCGATTGTGTGTATATGTGTGTGTGTGTGTGTATATGTGTATGTGGGTATGTATGTATGTATGTTTATGGGTATGTGTGTATGTTTGTATGTATATATGTACAGACACACATAATACACACACCAACAAACTTACATATTATGTATGTATGTGTATCTGTATGTGTATGTGTGTGTATGTGTGTGTATGTGTGTATATGTATGGATGTGTGTATGTGCGTGTATGTGCGTGTCTGTGTGTGTCTGTGAGTGTCTGTGTGTGTATGTGTGTTGTATTTTTTGTATGAGATGATCGATTCAAACTTGAGAATATAGTTTGGAATGCAAAATACATGATAATTTTGTGAGATATAGATTGTGCGTAACTAATATCGGAACTCACATGTGCCTAGATCTTTAAACGAAATTTTAACATTAAGTATTATTTAAAACGAAAAACCATTTCTGCTTATAGTTTGCGAAATATAATGATCTACATATTCATGTTCGTTAAATAATTCACTAACAAACATTCTATTACACGATAAATAATATATTTCAGCAATGAAACTCACAATGCTATCTAAGGTGAAAGAGGTGTGGTTATATTTTAATATGTATCAAATATTTAAATTTTTGGAAAGAATCCGTGCGTATTTGAGAGAATGAACTAATCTTGTAAGACGACGTGGCTAACTTTGGCCGCGACATTTTCTTGTCGAACAATTGCCTTTTTTGAATATGATTTCCATTCATGATGTTGAAAATCGTACTCGTTGGCATTTAGGGCGGGAATGTCGGGCGGTATTTGACGCTGATTGGTCCGTCGATCGACTGCATTGCGACATTCGCTTCTCTGCAACCCTATCCCACAATGCACCAGTTGCCGCAGCACCTCGTTTTGCCGCAATGCGCATAAAACCTGAAAGCATATTAGGCCATAATCATATAGTCGAGGCGGAGGTATACTGCGGCGTGATGTGATCGGATGGAAGGTAATATACAGTCAGAGGAACGAGAAAGACATGTGTGGCGTTAGATTCTGAACGAAGATGACCATCTAGGACTTCTGCAGATGGGAGAATAGATTGTTTACTCGAACATTTCCCGCGGTGTTTGCTATTCACGAGATCATTGGCGATGTGGACAAGGAGAGAACGATGTGACGTTTGCGCCTATCATTGTTTGCCCCGTACCAATATTTGCAGACACAATTTAGTTGACCGATATTGTCCATCAACATTAAAACAAATTAGACTTTGAATACCATGCGAGACATATAAGATATGAATGGTATGTTACACGATAGTACATGCAGAATATACTTAACACATGTCACTAATTGAATATTGCATTCATTTAAAAGTACAATACAGGGCAGGTTCATGTAGTAATGTCATTTTTTCCATAGATAGCAAGTGATCAAATTGAGACCTTATGGCAGAAACCTTCTGTTTAACCCGAGTCCTACAATCGTGAAGAATATAACAGATTTAAAGAATGATAAAGCGTTAAAATGTTACTTACCAAACGGTTAAAAGCGTGAATCGACTTTTATGATGTAGTGAAGAGCACTATCCGCTCATTAATGAAGTAATTCCACTCTTTTCTTATTTTTTTATTGGATTGATTGATAAGTGTATTTGCATTTCTCAAATCAGAGTAACAAAATATATACAATGCATGGGTACAACTCGAAATTATGTATACATGAATATGGACAAAACAATATTTCAATAAAATGCAATATACCAATCATTACACAATATTTCAACAAAATACAACATACCAATCATATTTTTAAGACAGAACAAAGCAGAGACTACCATCTTGAGCATGAAGCTTGATTTTCCGTTTTGAATGAAGTAACTAAATTAGAAGAAATGAAAAGGTGTCCAGAAACTTCACGGTCTTTCTAAAAACTTGATATAGTTTTTATTCAAGCCTGTGTATTTGTAATGAACCCCATACAAGAAAAGGAAATCTATTTGCACTGTCACATGCACATTGCTATTCTATTAATATTTTCCCATTCATTTGTAGTTCAAAACGGTCTGATTATTTTTTATATTTATTTCTTGTCTATATAGGCAACTATCGAGATACATTTGGTATTCTTCCTAAACGAAGTATATTTTGTGTTTGGACAATTGCACTACTGGTATACCTAGGGGGCAAACCCCATATTTCTCGAACAACTACAACAGACATGTCGCGATATAAAAAGTAGTCCTATATGAATGGATTCTATGGTCCATGATAAACCTCGTCGGGGTAAAGTACTCTTCCGAACGAGGGGTCCAAAGTTCGCCCCATTATATCACAAATTTCGCATTATCATCATCAAAATCATTATATGCTCATTGGTATGAGTGATAAAAAAAAAGTTTGATAGCATGATTACTGCTTAAATGATGTGCTTAGAAAGGGAACTGGGATAGAATCCAGTACAAAATGTATAGGTTATCTATAGGGCACTGACATGTCGCGATATGAAAAATACATGCATGGGTTTAAGTGCATCCAAATGGGTGCAATTAATACACCTATAAGGTGGACTAAAATGTGACTTATATGATAAACATATCTTCATCTCACATTTAATAAAGTAAAGAATGTATATGCTAGATAGTAAAACATGCATAACAACTGTAAATCAAATATTGAGTCACAATAAAAAGACAGTTGACAAGGGCATAGGCTAGTTTGGGCATGGGGAGGTGTACATCTTGAGGAGGTGGAACTAAAGTTATGTGCCCCCTCGTTTTTGAAGCTGCTGAAAGCGGAATAAGGGGTGCAAATTTCTTTTTGCTTGTCAGGGGAGGAACTTCTCTGCCCCACCCTACGCTCTTGGTTGACAACCAACCTGTTTCCATGACAGCAATTTTTTTATCATTGCGGCAGAACGGAATGAACAAATTATGGAAAATTGTGAACTTGTTCAGAGTTAAAGTAATTTTTACCCAAAGTAAATTTCTGTAATCAGCTTAATTTCCTTTTTTTTGTGTAAAATTTGGATCTGTGGACCCTACAAATGATATGAAAATTAATATGATCAATTTTTAAAAATCCCAATTTTTTTTTACACAGTCCAAAATTCCTGTTCATCACGTGACGGGACGGAAATTGACATTCATCAACCTGTAAACAAATAAATCAAAACTCAGAGCAAATAGTAAAAGAGCAGCCAGGTTTACCATGGAACAGAGAATTCACTCATATAGAATTTTTTATATCGCGACACGTCACAAGAAATCTTTTGTGCTTTGAAACAAAATTGACAAAACGCCCAAACCTGCACTGTGTCTGTAATTGAAATTATAGCTTCATATCTACGGACGACGTGTGTACAGTTTTAACAGGCTTAGTGCGGGTAAACTATGCGCACTGTAATTATAACCCTGAAACTATTGTTATGATAGGAATAACTTATGCGAGTCTATATTCTGTGACACAAAGAGATGATTGGAATGATAAGATAATCTGCTTTATTTGAAACGATATGAAGTGGACAAACTATGCTAAATGGCAGTGATATTATTGGGAGTACATTGTAGTTGGAATGTCCGAAGAACCAAATGAGTTAAAATATATATCAATAGTGAGAAGGTACATGTATATACCGACTGGAAGGAATTGTCTTAATTTGAGGCGAAATAAGCATTAAATTTTGACCCTGATAGAAAATGAATATGTAGACAGCTACAGAACAAATTTGCCAGTCAGCATTTCTTAAAGGGCGGTGACATAATTGGTAGAAATGAAAAATGAAAGATATATCAATGTATACGCCAGCTGGAGTGTATCTCCTGACTGGAAGGATTTATCTTGAATTTGTTTACTTAAGCCAAATCGAGCATGAACATATTAGCATTTAGTTTCTCTCGAGCCCCGATTGAGATAGATCCCATAGAAACCTACACAACAGATTTGTCTGTCATAAGGCATACTGATGGAAGTTATTTTAAAATGAGTCAACTTTTGACTACTAAATTTTCAGATAGAATCCTTGCATAGTTTACTTGATTCTAAAATAGTTTTCCCCCAAGTTGAGGACTACCCCCAATTATGTCATTTACCTTTAAGGTAATTGCACAACAAGGAGGAAATGGTTAAGTGCGAAATTTTCGGGGCAGAAACCGTAAACAAAATACCTCATTTTGGTACAATTGTGTACTCTTGCATTATTGATGACTTATTTCAATCATGTCATTTCCCTTAATTCACGTAGATTGTGAACCTAATTTCTTTGATATCTCGTCAGACATTTTTATTTTTGTATAGCACCTTATCCGGGTTGGAAATGACTAGGATTGTGGTCAGTCAATCTATGATAATTGCAATCAAGTGAAAATGACTAACACGTTGTTAAAATGGGAATGGAAGGTTGGAAGTAGTCCTCAGTTTAAGACACGATACTCCCAGAATTAAGTATACTGTTTAAGATTTCTGTTGAGAAAACTGATATACATTTCTTCGTTGTACAATTATTATCAGAAAAATATATGACTGTGAAATTTGCTGTGTAGCTTTTTTATGGAATTAATTTCTATAAGGACTGGAGATTAATTCAATACTGGTAAATTAATGCGTGTTTCTCGGCAAGTAAATGAATTAAAGATAAATCTTTCCTGCCTGAATATACACTCTAGTATGTGTATGTTTATGTTTCAACTCATTTGGTTCTTAAGGCATTTTAACTTCTCACAATCATGTCACATGCCCTTTAAGTTGACCGTGATTTCTAATTATTTGGAAGTGATGACGTAAAACAACAAAAGAAGGCAATGCAGCCAACATTGATCTGGTGACGTACTGTTTACGAAAATAATTTTCAAATTTGTTTGGGTTTGTAAGTTTAAGATATCGATATTAAAATCATTGTTTACTTCATAGATGTGCATTTTTTTAATGTTTAACTTTGATATTTGAGCTAGAGGCCCTATGTAGATAGTGCTTGACTGTATAAATAAACAACATTCGATACAAAACTTCAGAAAACTATGCAGCCACTAGCAAGATAATGGCACACGCGAATAAAGCATTTTGTGAATTATTTATTGTAACTTAGCAGTCTATGAGGTAAACTGGTATAATAAACCGGGTCACTCATAGATTTTTATTTTTGAGCACTAAAAATGGTTTTGATGTATGTTTTTTCCATGCAGGGACTCTTTTTCTACACCTTATCAGAGACAATAACAACATAAACTGTTATGTACCTCAGATATATAGAAAGAATATAGCTATTATGATCATACTCGAATGGCATTTTATAAAGTGTCCACTGTCAATCTAACCACTAAAGGAAATAGGGATTTACATGTATAGTTTAGCACTTTAGATAAAAAGTAGTCCTCAAACTCATTAAAATGTTGATAAATTTCGTAATAATCGAATGACACTGCATGTGCACTACAAGTTGCAAAAAAGGGGCACTGCGGTATGGAATTATGTACTCATTTTCATCAATTGAGTTTTCCTATATTCAGATTCAAAGACCGTTGAACAAAGACCAAGAAATCGTGTGTTCACCGTCGGTACGGTGATTCAAATGCCTAATTGGAAGCAAATGATGACTACCTACCCACAACATCATTATCGTGGACAAATACACAGGAAGAAAGAGGATATATGATTTCCCTTTTCTGAATTTAGCTCATACTGTACGTCCCATGAAAAAATACCCACCAGAACCCTAAAACAAAGGCTTATTGCGCGGAAGCAATGGGGCGTATTTTTTGAAAACACACGTTCAGCATAAACTTTGACTTATCCTTGTTGAAATGATATATTAAACAAACGTATTTATTCATGTATCTCTGAGTAAAGTGACTTCGCAGATTTAATCTCAAAAACCATTTACTACACTTTTTAGCTTAGACCCTCGGCAACGCACATCAGAAAAAGAAAGACAGGAAAGAGATGGGTACCTCTTAGTGCTCAGTGTCAAAGCCAAGAAGTGTTGTAAATTGTTTTTGACATTAAATTTTCAAAGTCATGGTACTCAGAGATGCATAAATAAATATGTTTGCTTAATGTGTAATGTGGAAGAGCATAAGTCAAAGTTTATTTTGAACTTTTCTTTTTTTACTCGTACGCCCCATTGCTTCCGCACAATAACCCTTTGTTTTAGGGTTATTTTTTTTCTTATTTGCAATGTACATGTTCATCTTGCGTCAACAGAAGGCAACGACAAAAACATTAATACCTTCCCACATGCTGAAATATTCACAATCATCTGTCAACACTTTGTCACAGCCCATTGAATCGGACGCTAATTCAACACGCAGAAAGAGTTTTACCATCAGCTGTAAGGTTTAAAGGACGGATACAGGTTAGAAAACGAAATCAAAATGTCCATGAAATATATATTTTCTATAACCATTTGCAGGATTATGTCTGGCAATAAATAACTATTAATGCGACAAAAATTTCTTGTGAAAAATAAGATAACCATGTAAATCCTTTGAAAGTGGGACTGATAATCCTAGGTATTTTACTCCCACTTTTAAATAGTATCCAAAATATAGTATCGCAATGAATATAATTGCGGATGGTTTTCTGTTTAACATTAGGTATACGGTATATGCTTAAAACGAGGAAGTTCCACAATTTGAAGAAAATAATACTGTAAGAAATAAATATACCATGTTTGCGCCCACGATACACCCTAACAGAATTCATTGATTGATTTAAAACGAGTTTCCATTAAGTATTAACTGACTAGTTACTCAATGTGCCTATGCTTAAACATAAGAGTGATGACAGTAATGATTCCCGGAAAAGGTAAGTGGAGTTGACATGTGCAGTAATTCTGGTATCCGATGGAAATACGTGAAGTGCGCCATCATGCGGTTTTTATGTGAGCTGCATGACTACAAGTTTCATAAACGTAGAAGAAGACCTAATCGGCTCACTGCAAAAAAGGGTTAACGTCCATAGACAATACATGGACGTTAGGCCCTTTTTGCAGTGAACCGACGCCTTTGTTATAAACATCAGCTTTAAAGGTTGGTAAAAATCAGAGATTGATTAGGGGAGATTGGAACCAACACTCCGTATTATGAACAATTATTCTTCAATTCAGTTGTCTCAATAATGCGTAATGTTTACCACCATTTTCTCAAGGGAATTCATAAAATAGAACCCTAACATACTCCAGGCGATCTGTTCCTCTGTACTGGAATTTTAAAGCCACAGGTTAACATTATGGAGCTTCAATTTAGAAAATTTCCAAAATTGTATATCTGAGATACGTAGTAGTGCTTAAATGGACAAATAAACACCTTAGAATACTAAAATTTGGAAAGCTATGCTGTCACTGGCAAGATAGGCATGAATATATATCAGTCTTGCATTATTACTGCGGTGGAGTATAAAATAGCCTAGATCTACACACACTAGTCTATGGGAGAAAATGGTCAAGGTGAATTCTGTCAACCTGAGACTCGTAGATATTCACTTTTTTATTTAAGCATTTAATAACACATGTAATTTTGAAATACAATTGTTTTTCAGGGCTTCATTGTTAGACTTTATCAAAGGCACTTAGAGCATGGAGGATTATGTAGTTCACATTTGTTTTTGTTTTTTACTGTGGCCATTGTTAACTTGTGTCTTTAATCTCTGGGTTGAGTTCAATAACCTTTCTCTATTTCTCGTGTAATTGGTCGTGTGGAACCTGTACGACTCCTTGAACACGGGTTTAAACGTATTGAAAAACATGACGCAAAACATGAAGTGACGCGCGATATTTCTGAACTGTTTTGAAATTTCCGTCACCAGTGCTAGTTGACGAAAAGGATAGTTTTTTTTTGTTGTTTTTACTTTATCAAACATAATCACCAGAATTAATACAGGTTAATGACCTTTATACGACTCAGAAGCGATGTGATGATATGATTTTTGTATATTTGGATCTCTTCTTAGGAAAGTGTGCGAGTTATACAATTATTTTTCCAAAGGATATACGAAATGCAATAAGCTACCTTTTGTGGGATGCAGGAGGAAAATGTGTAATCGAAATATCTGTTTTTAATTGATCAAATGACTGTAATTGGTTCTGAAGCACTTTAAACTTGATTTAAAAATGGCTAAATCCGCTTTGTTGACTTTGAAAACAAAAATATTTTTCATGCCTGTACCGGTATTTGTACACGCACGTTCGGATGAAAAACTTCAATGACAAAGTCATAATAATCTAAAGCAAAGCTTTTTTTTTTAATGAAGAGCTTATGAACATTATATACAAAATGCAAGTTCCACTTTCCTTATTTAAACAGTTCGTATATATAAACAAATTGGCGATCTAGTGATTGCATAATATACACAAAGCTATAAAAAGTCACACACGCACACGCACACGCACACACACACACACACACACACACACACACACACACCTACACACACACACACACACAACACAAACACACTCACACACATACATAGATAGACAGATAGATAGATAGATGGATAGATAAAAAAACGTGAAATATACTAATTTTTATCAATTTATTAAAGTAGAATACAAAACATTTCCAATTTTGATTTTTTTTTCTACCATACACATGCACACTCGTAGTCATACACACACACACACGCACCCGGACACACACTTTTGTTTGTATGTTTTTTTCTTTTTGGACTTGTTCCCACTTTAAATTTTTCTTCTTCTTTTCTTCTTTCCTTTCCATACTCTTATCTACTTCATACATAGACGTTTTTTTTTTCTTTTTGAGGCCTCTATCTACGATCAAGCGTGACTCCAGTATTTTTCATCTGTATCCCATGTATATTCCATAACAAATGATGTTAAAATGCTCATTAGTTCATGTAACCATAATTTCTAAACATATAAATATGCTATTGTAATAAATTGTAATAAATTGATATTGTAATGATAATGTTAATCATTTGTCAAACTTGAACGGAAGATTCCGAAGCAAATCAATTAAAAAAAAGGTGCATTCACAAACATACAATGACGGGTATCGTACATATTTCATGCAGTCGAACCATCCTTCATAGTAAGGTTGATATACCGTAAGAATCTGTATATGGTTATAAATGAGTAATTTATTTCAGAGTATAAAACCAAAATATATCATGACAGTTGAATATTGCTATATAAATACATCTGAAGTACTATTTTAAAACATATAATAAAACAAATAAGATAAAATTGAATTGATATATGATCACACAGAACACACCAGTGTAAGGTACATATAGGTATATTTATGAAAAACATACAAGAAACGGATAAAGGTAACATTTTGTGTACAAAAACAAATTACTGTTCACAATGAATATTACAATGTTGCCGATTATGAAGTGATGTTTAGACATTTTCCACACACACAAAAAATCATTTGTTTATCCTTGTCAGATTTTTTCGCAAATTTTCACAGATCTCCTCCTCTGATATATTTGCATTCAGTCAAAATATTTTTGTATCATCATTCGGAAATTTTCCTTAATAACATTCTATTCAGTCAAATGAATGTCGATACTACTACAATACTGTCGCCTGTTACATGGTCGTATGTATATATTGATTAATGAAGTCTTGGTATTTTTTTTTGAACTTTGAACTTTGAACTTTGAACTAATACTTATAACTTTTCTTGGTATTTTGAATCTTTATTTAAGTCACCCGGTTGTAAATGGTTCATGTTTTTAGCCATAAATGTTCATATCACCAGTCTGTCTGGAAGCGACCATAAAGCCACATACATCAAAGCTATACTGAGAAGTTTCAGACTTCTTAAGAAAACGGAATGTATTAAAGCTACCCTTGATAAAAAATACTGGAAGTAAATATATTTACTTGATACAAATATTGGGTTTTATGATATCAATAATTCAGTTAAAAATACAATAAGTTTGATATATGATAAATTGTTACAGTTATGTAACTTTATGTTATATACAATATAAAACATGATGATTAACATATTCAAATAATATGTA
Source organism: Eucidaris tribuloides (assembly GCA_001188425.1). Lineage (NCBI taxonomy): Eukaryota > Metazoa > Echinodermata > Echinoidea > Cidaroida > Cidaridae > Eucidaris > Eucidaris tribuloides. The sequence goes on from JZLH01S0311962.1 coordinate 13,472, forward strand.
ATTGCAAAATTATCAAATTAACCATAACATTACATTAATTTGAAGGTTGTTTCCTACTTTAAACTAACCGTGAAAATTTGAATAAACCAGTGTGTAATTTCTGAACCTGCATTTATTGACGTTCTCACAAAAACTGTAAAAGTATTATGACTCTTGAATGTGTATAATGTGACTATCATCATATTTTACAGTTACTGATTTTGCAGTTTTTGTAATTTCTTTGGTATTCATTTAATTTGGTATATCCAAGTTTCCCATCACGGCACAAATACTGTATTTGGATTTATGAAGAATTATACGTTTACATAATGACATGTAAGAATGGCCAAATTTTCCCCAAATATAGCATGGTTAAAACATGATGACACGCGAGGTTTATAATGAACACATGAATTCTTGTTTGAAAAGTATAAATTCGTTTACGGTTCCGCAGATTGAGTTAGATTTTAACTCAAACCTGGTTAAATAAGTTTGTTATAAAGATACATTACAATTATTTTATGTACAGGAAGCCCAAACGCAAGGAAGGCACGAGTTATGGAAGAACACTGAGAGAACGAAAAATGTCTACACAATCCATACTAGATTTATTCATTTGACGCCCACTGTATATTTTTAAATCGCAACTATACTGATCTATGATTTTAACAAGCATATATGAAAAAGTAACCATTAATAAGCATGTACATGTAGATCAGCAGTTGCGATCTTTAAAATACAGAGAGTGTCATATGAATAAACATATTACATCACATTTCACCTCTCTGAATAATCTTTCATTCAACAATCTTTTCGTCTGATGAGACATGTAATATAGACTATGATACAAATATAATTAATTTACACTTCAGTATAAATCACCGAAAAACCCACATTGCACAAAAGATAAAGGGTTATTCTCTTCATTATGGACAGAGGTACTAAAAACGTTACCCCAATTACATCATTTTGTCCATTATACACCGATCGCCATAAATCGTTGTTTTACCGCCGAGGACTCAGCTCAAAACTACGGATATGTCGTTACTATATATAGCGTAAAATATCATTCACTATTTTAACATGATTAACCACAATTCATCGTACGTTGATCCCAAAATTGCTGTCACGCCGATTAGCAGTTACTTTGTTACTAAAATAACATCGCAGTTGGCATAATTTTGGTCGAAATGTGTACAATAATTATCATCAGACTACCAAACAGTTTCTGGAATGTACAATTTCAAAACAAACAAAATGTACTCAGAGTTGAATTCATATACATATATGGTTATGCCATACGTGGACGATTCGTGTACTCGTCCATATATTGAGTACACGAATCCACCTTCTCGTACGGTTTTAACACACGTAGTGTAGCCATAAAAAAAACACGCAAACTAGGCGACCGTGTATACTTCAAGATTGTGTCACGGAAATATCACGCGGAAAGAGAACCAGAAGTAATATTTTTTGGTGAGACACGCGAATAGTTGCACATTTGTTGACATGTAATGATAAGTTACACACATAAGAATACAAATTGATTTGCTTGCCGATGTCCAATGTTTCACGTGCATACGTAATTATGGTTTCCTTCCCATTGAAGAAAGCTGCCGTTTGCGAACGGAAAATTTACGCTGGAAATTTAATCGTGTACACGTGTATTCGAACATATTTGTAAACGTGTAATATGAATTGTAAACGTGTACAATAATATACGCTACTGCACAGGCTTTTTATAATATTAAATATATCTGTATTGCTTTAAGACACAAATATGTTTTAACTTGATTGTTTATTCGTTAATCGGCACTGGGCAAATAATAAGGCACGATAAAAGTGACTGTTTCACTGCGATCATTTTTCATCCCGCGCGTTCGCTTGTGTCTGGCAAGTATATGTACAAGAGTCCTCGAGCGTATTTACTTTACCGAAGTGTGATACCAATTTCTTGAGACGTAGAATCATTTCTTATCTTCACTCGCATGTACCGGGGTAGGTGGGGCCGAGTCTTTGGTTGCCTGGTCGGCGCGGTGGAAGCCCATTAATGAGGCGAACTCTGGAAATCATTAATGAGATAAATTAATTGATTAAATATGATAGAAAAGGCCAAGTATCAAACGATATCACCGTGCTGGTACCACGCGCTCCCTCACATAATTAATAGGGCCTGTTTCATAAAGCTGTTCGTAAGTTACGCATGACTTGAAATATGGCTAGCCAAATATGATTCTGAAATCATTGAAATTGTATCTGCTAAATGTCAAAATATGCAAACATAGATAAACATCTTACTCTTAACAACCATTTAACCAACATTTCAATGCAAACTTTATCTTTGGACAAAATTTAATTGACATTAATCAGATCATCTTAAAATGACATGGATTTTTTTGGGGCATTTTACTTGGCACTTCATATTCGAGTCGATCGTAAAGTCATGCGTAACTTTACAAACAGTTTTATGAAGAAACCGGCCCCAGGTCAGATAACCAAATATAGGTAAACGAAATATTCTCTCTAAAAAACCCCGATTGGAATTATTCACTCTTTAAGAAGTGAATGTCAAAAAAGAGTGAATTTCGAACGAATTTCGAGTGAATATTTGTGTTTCACTCATTTTGGAGTGACCTCGAGGATCCGATTACTCGGAATCCCCAAATGATCCCTGAAGTTCACTCGAAATTCACTCGAAATTCACTCTAAATTCACTCTTTTTGATATTCACTCCTGAAAGAGTGAAAAATTTCACTAGTATTTTAAGAGAGTGTGTAATTAACTTTTTACCCCCCCACACACACACACTCACGCGCGCACACACATTTTAGTAAAAAAAAAAACTCATATATCATATAAAATGACGACAAACGACAATATAATATTGAATTTCCAAACAGAATTTCGGAGTAATCATGTATTGAAACAATCATGTGGTTAATTAATGTATTTCTAAATGACTTACTATTTAAGTGGTTAAGTGAGAGTTGTTTTTCATTTGTCTGTTTCGTTTTTCGTTTTGTGAGTTTTGTTCAGTGTTAATGTATAATGTTGTTTATTTTTTTTACCGTGTCTGCTTTTAAATTATTAATTCTGCCAAGGCTTTTGTGGAAAACGTTTGGTCCCTACTAAAAATGCTACCCTGTGTATATATAAACAATAAAGATAATAAACAAACAAATATTTGATAAAAAAATAAATAAATGAATATTATTCATTTATCTATTTGTTTGTTTCTTTGTTTATTATATTTATTGTTTATATATACACAGGGTAGCATTTCAATAAATGAAATGGATAAACAAGTAAATACATGTGAATGAATTTCAAACAATTGAATATAAATAGGCTTAAATGAAAATAATAAAATGCATTCACAAGAAACTGAATAAATATTAATTAAGTAAACATCGGTGTTACAGCGACAACGACGAGAAGAAGAAGAAGAAGAAGAAGAAGAAGAAGAC
>JZLH01S0311977.1:37136-47309 GCA_001188425.1 Eucidaris tribuloides
AGATGATACTCATGCCTATCAAATGGGTCATCTATCTGTGGGAAATTATAGCTTTCAGATGGACCATGGCCAGAAAAGAATTATTGAGTTAAAGATAAACCTGCCCACTGTCTATAAAGGCCACCTATGTAAAAAGACCAGCATGTTCTTAATCAAAAAATAAAAACTCTTTGTTTTCATTTGAACACAATGTTAGCATTGTGTGGCAATCCTCCACGGAAAGGACACTTGTCTTGCACGTCTGGAATAATCTTGGTTAGTCGCTTCCAGATCTTTGTAAACTCTCCGATCACGGTATAATTGGCTATAAAAAGGTAATGTAGTTAAGCCCAGCCAAGTTTATTTTGGGATTTTTGTTTATTTAAAGCTTTTATCCCCAAGGTCATAACACCTGCAATAATAGATTTCTGAATGTCTTTATTTTTTTTATATGAATTATGAAAATGTCGGGGGGGGAGGAAGGGGGGGGACCCCCCGACATTTTTGGACACATATTTTACATTATATGCATCCCAAAGTTAAATAAAGCGTTAAGGTTTAAGTTAATAACCTTATCTGGAAATCTCTTCAGATGAGTAACTCCGGAAGCATTAAAAACGGAGGAAAGGGCGCGGAGGAGTGCCGATTCCGGGATAAACCCTTTGATGCTATATGTCAAATGCGTCACAAATAGTGGGGTCACCCCCACCCACCCCCCCCCCCGACTTATTCATTCATATAAAAAACTAAACATTCAGAATTATATGCAGGGTTATGACTTGGGCATAAGACTTCAAAATAACAAAAAATCCCCAACAACTAACTTGGGCTTTAGATCTAGTCATAACTTCAAGAGAGCTGTTGAAATTCATGTAGTCTGAGGAGACACAGTGGTGGGCGTTTTTAAAATGGCAATAAATGGCAGTGCAGATTGATGTGCTGGCACTGTAAAATTATGACAGAGGGGATGTTTACCCGTGTCACTATATGAGTGTTTCTATTATTATGCTTAACCAAAATGTAGGATCCATTTTATCGCTCAAATGGCTATTATTGGCAAGTTTTCTGAACAACGTATTGAGGTGTAATCTGTTAAATTCATTTTTCCCTTCAGCGTTGATATGCGACAATGATGTAGGGTAAACACAACACTCTTCATCAAGTTTGATGGCATGATCTGGTGCTGGGTTAATACACACAATGATGGAGTCAACGATTTCTCAAGCAACAAAGGCAGGTAAGTGTGATTCAATCGAACTAAAAACTCTTCTATTATAATATTATCAAATAAATTATATTAAAGAAATGCTAATGTCAGCAGAAATTAAGATAATCAGACCCTTGCGAAAGCGGTCATTAAATGATTTCGTTACAATTTGTACAAACTAGGACTTTTGATATTTCCCCTAGAGTTATGGACACGAACCTGTTCATCGGCCCCACACATATTGGTACATGACATTGACACACTTTTTTAGCTTTCTGTAATTATTGGCCGCTGGAGAGGGGGGGGTAGACCTGTTTCTCACCTCCCTCTCCCGCTATACCACTCACGATTAGAATCATATGACAATAGATGGTAACATTTCTGATAATTATCATACCGGAACACAGTAATTGCTTGTTTTATTGTAATTGCTAGTTTCTTTCTACATGATCAGCACAGTGACGAGCAAAAGAAGTAATCATATTTAGTAAATTTCAACGTAAAGTTAAAACACTTCACCATGCAAATCAATAACTTTATCCCTTATACAGACCCATCCCTTCCACCTGGCTGCGTGTTCCCCGCACGGGGCATGTTTGTTGGAGTTTCTCATCAGACATAGGCGGCCTAAGCCTATGTCTGCCCCCTTATCCTTTCGCCCACTCCACTGCACATGACATACAATACTTTGTAACTTGGATTATCTGTAAATTATCTCAGGATTGGAAAACAGTAATGCTGCTGTATTTTGTTGTAATTACTGTGTCATAATTGGAGACAAATAGGTAAATCATATCAGTAAATTCTAATTGAAGTTTGACCATTTCACATACTCAACACCTTTATCCCCTTATGACCAGACCCCCCTCCACCTGGCTGCCGTGTCCCCCACGGGGGCATGTGTCTGGAATTTCTCATCAGTCGAGGGGCAGAGGCCAACATCCAGTGTAAGGACGGCCGTACACCGCTGCACATGATAGCCCTGCAAGGCCACTATCCCAGGGCTGAAAGCCTCATAGAGAGAGGTGAGTGAGGGCTTTCGGGGTTTGTATGGGTCAGGAAATTTCTGGAAAGTCGGGTTGGAATATACTTTTTCCAGGAGAAAAAAATCATGGGATATGAACATACTTTATACAGAAGTCAGGAAAAGTGAGGGACTTCATTGATTTCTTCAGGAAACTCCGGTAAAATCAGTTACTCAAGATATTTTCTAAATGACGTTTCAATTATTTATGGATATAACAGAGAGCTTTCCCTTCACCAATACACTTCCTCCATGTTTGTACAGCCCCTCCCTATGCATTGCAGTCCTTGACCCCCCAATTGGCAGAAACTCAGAAGTTCATTGAACTCAAAAGTACATTAAATTGCAACACTTGTATGATGGCACATTGCTTTGTTTCATTTCAACTGAGACACACTTTCATTCTTGTTTAAAACACTCCAAGTACATTCTTCCAAAATTATTCCTCTCCAAAACATTTCAAAGCTCACCATAAATGTTAGAAACTAAAATAACAGTCTCCTGTTTCACATATCAAATCATTGCACAGTTGTGCTTGTGTCTTGAAATGCTGCATTACATATTGCATATTCTATACAATACATACAATTTGTCGAACATGCACATGTACATAAAATCTACTTCACAAGTAAGCATTCATACTCACAAACAGCTATGTGACAAATATGTGAAATACTATATGTAAGATACTTCAAGATAATGATTTGCATTATATTTCATCTTTTGATGGTAATTGTGTGAGAATTTATGCATGGGAATCTTGTTCTCCTTCCCCTCCCCCATCCCTTCTACTAATTCAAAATCACATTTTGTATTGATTATGGGCTGGGGTTATTGCATTGACTTGCTGTGATCATGTTGTCATAATCTGATTGAACTCTACATTTGATTGGCGAATATGAATTGTTGGACCAATTTGTTACATTCTTACTGGAAGGGGGGGGGGGGGGCGTGTCAGCTGCAAACCCCCCTTTTTGTGGACTGGAAGAAGGGGGTATCGTGTCAGCTGCAAACAGCAAACATGCCCCCGCCCCCCTTTTTTGGAAAATCGTATATCCTCCTCTGCTTATGATGACATGAACCTGATTAGGGCAGCCTTTGCACATTAAACAAATGCCCTTAAACTGGGGTGGGCTAATAGGGATTGCGGAGGGGTGCTGGGCATGTGCATGCAACTTATGAATGCTATGGAATGGAAAGGAATGAGGTTCAGCTGGAATGTACTTGGGAATGAATGGCATCTGAGGAATGTAGCTTAGATTGCACCTTGCACCGAAGTTAAACACTCTAATAACTATGTTTTAATGAACCGTGTAAAAAGAAGATAGTGATTATCCTGATGGTGTAAAGATTATGCTGATGAGTTGAGATGAAGTGATATTAGACCTATACGTCGAGGGAATATGAAATTCACAACATACCATGAGTTGTCTATTTGAGTAATTCAAGTATAACCTACTTGTTGAAGAGGACTGGAAAACAAGAGTATTTTTTCATAGATGAGTCCATGAACAAGATGAAGATATTTATTTATGAAATTAGAATTCCATTGAATTTGTGAAAGTTGGTGATGTTTTATATTTTCCTTTTCTTTGAGTTATTAATTACTTATTTATTATTAATTATTTATTATTGCTCAGCATTGTAGTACATAATTGGTACAGGTAGTTAACCGACTAGATGTCGGAAATCTGAACAAACTTCTTAATCATTTTCATGTTGTACTTTTTGTTTCATGTGCCAATAATCTGTGTTGTCTCGTTTATTTATGTGTACTGTTATCTCATAGACAGATGTGAATGTTTGAACGACAAACACAGTGTGTGATGCTGAACTCAATGTTTGTGTTACTGGTTGTGTGTGTAGCTGTGACCCGATTTACACCAAGCATTTAGGCCGGCGTAAAGCTTGGTGTAAATGGAAGGGTGGCCCGAGGCCCTCCCCGATTTGAGACCACCTCGGAGATAGTCTTGGGCTGGCCTATATCCGGTGTAGATTGAAAGGAGGCCCCGGGCCCCCAATTTACTATGTGATGCGGAACTGTAACATACATGTAACAGTGCCAAAACTCGCGAACTTACTTCCGGTGTATGTAGTGTCGAGGTAGACCATGAATCCAAATTTTTAAAAGGCAACAAAGTATAGTCCTACATGATCTGTTATGTCCGTTAGGTATCCTTTTTTTTCTGTATACAGTTTTTATGAACTGCATTATGCTGCACCAACATGAAAAATTGCTATTTACATCGCAGTCCCATTCCAACTATTATTTTTCCAAGTTCTGTCTTACGAAAGATTTATCTGATCATTTCAATCATTCAGCGATATAGACAAAAAATGACATTCTTACAAGCCCAGGGATGTTAAGTGCAACATGTCAAGTAACAAACCGCGCAAGAAAGAAATGCTGCTTTCTTTTACATTAATTATAGGGAGACACAGTGCAGCGAGTTTCGGAAAGGGGGCCTCTAGGCCAGCTTAATATCAGGTGTAAATGCACAAAATTGCAGGCCCCGGGCCTAAAATTTAGATCGGCCCGAGGCCAGCCTCTGGCCGGCCTTTCTGTGTAAATTGGGTCTGTGTTGCTGTGTTGTTTCTGTTTGTGTGTGTTTGTATATCTCCTAGTGTATGTCCACTCTGATAACACTAATCTTCTCCCTTCTACTTGTAGTTGTACAGCTTCTGTTAGACGCTGGTGAGTATATTTCTATATCATGACACACATCAAGTCTGTCACGTTCCGGGCTTTACTAGTGAACTGTTCATCGTCATATTTCTTGCCATTTGAAACTATGCAGTGTGGTCGCCCTTCCCCACCCCATCAAAAATATTAACAGGTTGTTTAGCTTTTTGAGCACTCTATCAGTCATGAGTTGTAGTGACTTGTAAAATTTATCAGTACTTTGACATTGTATGGTAGTTAAAATACTTGATGAGTTTGTATTTTCCCAAGGTTGTATTTCGTAAGATTTTATACCGTATGTTTTTGCAGGATATAGCAATTAGGTTATAAATTTGACACAGACAGTGTGTATAGTACTAATTAAACTTACATGTGTTCAAATGCATTTGTTTGGCTGATTGTTATTTATGTTTGATGGCAAATGATACACCTATGATTACACCTTATATATTTCAAAATATGAAATCAGTCTTTTATATCAGATGTTTTGGGGCAATTTCAGGGTGTAGTAGTTGTTGAACATTGTCTCTTCACAAGAGACAACGTTTCTGCAACATAAATTTTTACTCAAGTAAAATTCATGTTGCAGAAAAAGAAGGGATTGATTTTGTAAATGTCATATTCATCAATTTCTACATCCTAATTTTGTAAATTTGAATGTTTATGAAGAACTTTCCTCCTCTTTCCTTGCCATTATTTTGTTGCTAAATCACTCTTGCAATATCTATATCAAATAAACCAAAACAACTCCACCCCCTCCTCCAAAGAATTGAATAACTTTTCTCTGCATTCCACATTGGTCTTGTAAGAAATATAGAATGAGAACAGTTCACCAGGCAAGCTCCGACCTAGTCTCACCTGTCATTCGCTCTCCATGCTCCTCACTAACTTCCGTCAATTAATTTTCATGTCCGTGCTCTTCCGTACCTATCTTACCTCAATATTCCATTCTGCAGCAACTTGATAACAAAAGGCTTGAGTTATTCTGTCTGGCTACTTTGCTACACTTGATATAGTATAATAATTTGTTGCTGCTTCTGTGTTTAATAATTTGTTATTTATTTTTGTTGATTAGTTTATGTTATACTATTTCATCAAGATGTCATTCAGCATTTGATAGTAACCTAGTGTTTTTATGTTGCAATTATAGCTGGTGTGTATCCTTTCATCAAACTAACTCTATGTTTGGGTTCATCTGTCCAGCTCTCTATCCGTCCGTCCTGTCTACTACTTCTTACTGGGTAAGTCCAAGCTGGTTTGCAACTTTGTCCCACACGTTACCGACAAATAATTTGCCATAAATTAATTATGAAATGACTCATCTTAATTATTTTTCATGTTTTTTGGTAAAGATTCAGGACCAGGGATGTCGCTACGCTGGTGAGGTCGGCACCGGTCGGGAGTAACCGGCACTCGGCCAAATTAGCCAGCACTCAAGGGAATTTTAGGCCTTGCCGACCAGCACTGGAATGCCAAATTAACCTCTCTGTTCTTCAAAACAGCTATAAAATGCCACTATTGCAACTGGATTCAGTATTTTGATTCAAATTATTGTCAAATTTAGCCAGCACTAAATTTTGGCTGGCGACAACCCTGTTCAGAACCTTTGCCAAAAACATGAAAAATAATTGAGATGAGTCATTTTGTAATTAATTTATGGAAACTATTTGTCGGTAACGCGTGGGACAAAGTTGCAAAATAGCTTGGACTGACCCTACCACAATAACCTACAAAATGCTGATCAGCTTGTAATGAATTCTGGGTCAAGTATGTTCAGTGATACAATGATAAACTGATTAGATTTTGGAGATGTAAAGGGTCAAAGGTCACAGGACCTTTTGACATATCAATTTTCCTGTCATTGCTGCTGTAACGCAAAACTGTTAATTAGATTTGGAGTTGAGAGTTCAAAGGTCGAAGATCACAGGGCTGCGAGGGCATTTGAAATATCTTTTTTCACCTGGTAGCTTGATAACTCTAAAATCACTGTATTCCTCATCCAACATCTAATGCTGGATTTTCAAAGTTCATTCTACATCGCAACTTGGCAACTCAAAGTCGGGCATTATGGCAGCATTTGCTCCCTAGGCATAAGTAGACCACTTTTCTAGTCTGACATGTTGTTGAAGTTGTTTTTGTTGTTATCCAAATGCAATCTTCGAGTCCTGAGGGCTTTGTGGGACCCAAAGCAATTAAAATAACATTGTACTGCATGCTTCATAAGTTATATCAGCTATACAGATTTAATTTCTGTGATAAATTTCCACGTCCTCAGATTTTTGCCATCAGAGAGTGTTAATCCACATTTTTGTTTTGGGAGTTATATTTGAATAAAATCATGTGCTTCAGGTTTTCTGTTCAGCGTACATCTTCTAGCTTATCAGTTGTCGTGTGGCTGTAGCTGCTACATTTACAATCATTTCCACATACTCAAGTCACAAGTGAAGAAAAACAAACTTCATATTGTATTAATTATTTTTCAGACAACTTGTTGAGTTATGTACATGTACACATGTCGAATGTAGGTTCACCGTGCACTAGAACAGTAACATATATAAATTACATTAGCAGGTAGGCGTACATAGTAAGTCCAGTTATTAAATCTGGAATTACCCCTTTAAATGTAATTGAAAAGCATTTTCATGATGACATGCTAAACTCCTGCATGATTATATTACGTTGTATCATATTTTTCAAAGGTAATGTGCATCATGTTGACATTACGTTTATTCTGTATGTATGTAAATGCACTACTATGTTGTTTACCAATTTTTTGTATGACTCATGAATTTTTGAATAAATGTTGCAAATGTGAAAGAGAAAAAAGTATTGCCACATGGAATAGATTGAAGAATAGACAACAGACGTAGCTATTTGTACCAGTCACCATGTACTTGTAACTGTTTGTTTCCTCAAGTGATGCAGAAAAGAGAGGGTGATTGTGTCAATTTATAAGATTGTGTTGCATTTTTAAGCAACCCCATAATTCACCCAGATTCTTTGCATGTTGCCTGCCTTGCATTGGTGAATGTATTCTATTAATGTTTAACAGTTTGACCTTTGACCTACTTAAAATATACCAGTCTATTCTGTACCTCTGTATATTGGCACTTTGCATCTTGCATTCTTTCTATCCTTGTGATTTTTCTGTGAATGAGGGTACTTTACTTCTTGTATCGTAAAACAGTTTTGAACTTCTCTCATTAACCTCAATACCAAGTATGATTCAGTTTTTATTTTAAATGTTTCTATGGGATTTGCTTGCAAAACAGTATGAGCTTAGTGTCCAATAGGTTAATGCCTTTTCTGCTGGGTTTCAACTCAAGCAGCTTTGGCTATCACTACCTTAATATAATAATATCAAATATTTCGGTTCACTTCTGCTTCTTACAGACTGTATGAATTTCTGTCGGGAGGCTCATTTTCAAAACTGTATCTGCGTCTATTGAGCTATTTTCAGGGTTTCTTAACCAGTTATGTATGTGTGATAAACTTTATGGGCATTAACATGTTGGTAAGAGATTGCAATAGTTTTGCCAGACTGGTAATCATGTTTTATAGCTTATGTTTGTATCACACTGCACAGGTGCCATCATAGACTGTGTTGATAGTCAGGGTAATACACCACTCCACTTAGCAGCCCAGCATGGTCATCAGGAACTACTGGCCACTCTGTTAGACCATGGAGCTGATCCAACTAGGTAGGAATATGACTAACCTTATTGTGCCAAGTGAGGGAGTTGTTCTAATTTATGTATTCACAACGGTTGAGTCTATATTGGCATAGATTCGGCAGGCTCACTGATATTCATGAGCTTGGAAATCTAGCTAGCTGACTTTATTTTCTAAGTTTTGTTTGACGGAATAAACCTCATCTCCAATCTAATTTAAAAATGATGATAAAAATAGCTTTGAAAATATTGCCTTTATCAAGATTCAAACCGAGGATCTTCAGATAGGAAGACTGCCTCTTTAACCACAGAGCTAGCTGCGATTCGGTGGCGAGTATTGGTAATTTTGTGATCATATTGTATCATACCAATTTGTTCCAAGGTGTTAATATTAATGAGCAATAAGTCATCGGCCAAACGGGATTTAATATTCATGAGCCTGCCGAATCTAAGCCAATATAGACTCAACCATTCACAACATACATCTTGGCCATGCTTAAAGCACAGCCGTTTCACAGGGTAAATAAGACAGCGCCCTCTCGTGGCGAGTGGCGGTCAGTCATGTACGTTAACTGTGCGCTCAACACCATGTGTACAGTAGCGCGTTCCTTGCATAAGCTACACAGGGTCAAAGATATCTTTCTCTTTTTTCATTCACAATACCTCATATTAATATGAGAATATGCAAGAAATCCGTTTGGAATTGGTCTTGTTTGTTATCGATGATATTAATAACGAACAAAAATATTTGGTTTGCTTTTATTTACCTAGCGGATTCCAACGTCGGCCACGATTAATAACCGATAATTTGTGTTTTGGGAAGGGTTAGTTTTTGACATTATAAAAATTAGATTATGCACAAATATATATCTACATGTATGTCCCCCTAAATTATTTTATTTTATTTTAAAAATCATTTTAAAATCAAAACATTTCTTAACCAGTGACAACAAGAAAAGTTATGAGATTTTGAAAAATGTAAACATTGCGAAGATTGGCGCAATTGTACACACGACGCAGTACTAGTCTTCAGTCCCGCACGTACCGCGCGCTGTATGTCGTATACAGTAAAACTATACGTAAACAACGTGCAGTGCAGTTGTCGTGTGTTTGCGGAAACGAACGTCATGGGGAAGTTTAAAATCAAACCGCAGGATGATTGATCACGGAATTCCGTACTCAGGATGGCAAGTTTGCTTTAGAAATAATTTTGAATTCAACATTGTCATATTTGAGAGAATAAAAATAAATATTTTTTAAAATTTAATTTGGTTTTCTTTATTACAAGAAATCAAGAAATTACCTTGTCACTTTCAGTGTGTTATTGATGATAGTTATGATTGTTGGATGATGACTTCTGAAACAGACAGTTGTGTGTGAAATTGTAGACTGAATGTTTACTTGAGTGAATGAAAATATTCATAAATTCAATTTAGTCTTCTTTGGTACAAGAAATCAAGAAATTACCTTGTCACTTTCAGTTTGTTATTTATGGATAATTATGGTTGGATGTTGACTTATGAAATAGACAGTTTGTGAAATTGTAGATTGAATGTTGATTTGAGAGAATAAAAATAAATATTTTTATGCCTCCGCAACGAAGTTGCCG
>JZLH01S0311982.1:0-11363 GCA_001188425.1 Eucidaris tribuloides
TGTGTGTGTGATGGTGTGTGTAATGGTATTTTTGCATATACTAGTAATATGTGTGTGAGTCTGTCTGTCTGTAAGTGTGTATGTATAAGTGTGTGTATATAAGTGTGTGTGTATATGTGTGTGTACGGTATGTGTGTGTGTGTGTATGTATAGGTGTGCATGTGTGTGTGTATGTGTATAGGTGTGTGTGTGTGTGTGTGTGTGTGTGTGTGTGTGTGTGTGTGTGTGTGTGTGTGTGTGTGTGTGTGTGTGTGTGTGTGTGTGTGTGTGTGTATGTGTGTGTGGGTGTGTGTGTATGTATGTGTGTATGTGTGTATGTTTATGCGTATTTTTGATGTGTGTTCTTATGGGTATATCATAAACAACAATAGGATAGCGTGGTCTTTTTTCTGTCAGTCTTCATTTAGGTTTTTCGCCACAGACTACTGCGTTACAGAATTTTCATCCACTGGATAATAATTAATATGCTAATTTTTATCCTACATAGTTTGACAGTAACACCATAAACATCTAAAATTGTCTGTTCTATGGTGTTATTTTTCCATTCAAACGATATCATATATTATGTCAGATAGCAAAGTTTGACTTTTGTCAGTGTGACTTCCGTAATGTTACACCGTGTCTTTTAATAGATTAAAGAACTGATTTTAGTTTCATTTTGCAGGTAGGGGTGGCTGGATATAATATTATGATGAAACAAGGTATAAAGTGTCATAATGTAATACAATAGCGCAGATTTTATTGTCGGTTTTATTGCGTGTATATGATTACACGTATAATCCATCTCAATTGATTTTGTTTTCCCCCTTTTTTTATACGATGTATTGCATACCGTATTTATCATGAACATCTAAAATGTGAATCGTAATTTTTCATAGCCATCAATTTGAATGAAAGTTGAAATAAGTATGAGCTAGCTACAACATACCGTATATAAAGCATATACGGTGTGTCTAAAAAAATTGTACAAGTAAAAACTGACCTCTTTTGTAATAAGAAAATACTCTTGTGACATGGTGCTTACAGCAACGTCAAGAGCATAGTCTTAGCTTTCAAATACCCATTAGTTTTGTTCATTTTGCTTGTCGTAATCTTGAGATATTTTTATTTAAATAAGAAAGGTTGAAATCACAATTGTGTCACTTCCACTACAGTCCCTTGTAAAAGTGACACAATTGTAATTCCACCCTTTTGTTGTTTACAAGATATCTCGAGATTAAAACAATTAAATTGAACGGAACAGATGGCATGTGAAAGTTAAGACTTTGCCCTTGACGTTGATGTACGCATCATGTCACAAGAGTATTTTCTAATTGCCAAAGAGGGCGGTTTTCACTTGCACAATTATTTTTTAGACACACTGTACAATTCATTAAAATTTGTCGGCCTATATACAACTCCAATTACATTTCTGTAAGTAACCTACAATTGTGTAATTTACAAAATTTGTAATATAAACACGCGAATATAAATTATTTGAATGTTTTTTTTTCAAACAATTACAATATTACCGCCCTGCAAAAACTGGGGTGTTAAATTTAACATCCATGGTGTTGCACAATTTACGTAACAGGATGGTAAATTTCAACACCCTTGGTGCTTAAAGACACAAGTTAACATTATGGAGCTTCAATTAAAAAAAAATGTCAAACTTTGATATCTGAGCTATACATAGTAGTGTTTGAATGGATAATTAAACACCCCTAGAATACAACAGATTGGAAAGTTATGCTGATGTGCATGAATAAACATCACCCTTGGAATTACCACGGCGGTGGAGTATAGAATAGCCTAGATTTACACACAGTAGTTTGGAGGAAATGGGCAGGGTGAATCCAGTCAACGTGAGTACTCATAGATTTTCACTTTTTACAAGGCACTAAATAATAATTTTAAAATATTATTTTTCAAGGTTTCAATTTTTAAAGACACCAAGAGCAGGGAGGATTATGTAGCTCATATTTTTTTTTAAACTGTGGCCATTGTTAACTTGTGTCTGTAAGATAATACTCTTGGTATTTGAAGCAATTCGTTTGGTGTACAAAAATAACGCCGAAAGTGTTGAAAGTTAATTCCGAATGTAAAGTATCTTTTTGGGCTACATACAACATTGGTGTTAAATATGACGTCCATGTATTTCCAATGCAGACATTAGCGTTGCTACGAGTATGTATGATAGCTTATACAACAGCTCGCCATACGGCACACAGATATGGTGGAGGAAAAATCACGGTTGTATAGTTCGTGATTGTCAGAGCATAAGCTACGACTTTATATTGAGTGTAATATTCCTTTCCTACATGAGGTGAAACTGAAAACTGTTACTATTAACATGATAAAATGTTTAAAATCTGGCGATTTTCTTACCCACATATCGGGAGGTACTCCGTTGTCTCGTAAACTGACATTTTGCCGAATATTGTAAAGTCGAGACGCCATAAACGATTGTGATTGTATGGCAGAGGGACCATATGGACGTGCGATAAGGTTTTGGATAATTACAAGGATGTATTTGTATGTAATATACACTTTGGTATTCGATAAAGTCTAGAGTGGCGAATGGTGACGTCACGCTGGTTCAGAAATGTGTGTGGACAATGGCAGAACCAGGTGCAGCGCGTCGCAGCTGGTTGTCTCTACCAATAGGAGAGCTGCAGTTCCACGAGTTATGGTTTTGCTGTTTTCCTCACACAATTATTTCCGAACCAGTTTGGTATCACCACTTCTGTTCTCCCATTTTCATACACACGGTGAAAGGTAACATGTCAGAGGTTAAAACGGCAGAGGTAGAAATGCCAGGGGTAAAAATGTTAGAGTTAAAGACGTCAGAGGTAATAATGTCAGAGGTAAAAAAAAAATGTAAGAAGTAAAAATGTCAGAGGTACCGTAAAAAACGAGGTAAAAATTTCAGCAGTAAAAACGTCAGAGGTAAAATCGTCAGAGGTAAAAATGTAAGGGGTAAAATATCAGAGGTAAAGATGTCATAGGTAAAAACGTCAGAAGTAAAAATGTCTGGGGTAAAACGTCAGATGTAAAGATGTGTGAGGTAAAACGTCAGAGGTAAAATCGTCAGAGGTAAACATGTAAGGGGTAAAATATCAGAGGTAAAGATGTCCTAGGTAAAAACGTCAGAGTTAAAAATATCAGGGGTAAAACGTCAGAGGTAAAAATGTGTGAGGTAAAACGTCAGAGGTAAAAACGTCAGAGGTAAACATGTAAGGGGTAAAATATCAGAGGTAAAGATGTCCTAGGTAAGAACGTCAGAGGTAAACACGCCACAGGTAAAAATAATTCTAATCCTAATCCCTTTAATCCAGGATTGGTATACCCATATTAGGACAACTCTCCGGAGGACAACTCCCCCGAAGGACAGCTCCACGTACGGGAGACCCCCCCCCCTCCTCCCTCCCCCGGACCACTCCCCCCGGAGTACAATTCCCCTATGGCAGCTCCACGTGAGGACAGGGGGGCCAGTCAAACATAATGTTGTACACAATGCGTGACCAAAAAAACGCGTTTAAAGGGGTGTTTTTTTCAGTTTTGGACGCGGGCCGCGCGTGCGCGCATTAAGGGTATCAAAAACACCGATTTTCAACAAAAAGGGGGGTTTTGAAAGACTGTTCAAACGCATTTAGGGTATTTTCCCCGAAGCTTTTTTTTTCAAAGAGTGGTCAAACGTATTTAGGGTATGTTTAGGGGCTTTTTGTGTAAATGAAGCATGCGGAAAACTTGTTTAGGGGGTTATTTTGCACACAGAGAAAAACTTGTTTAGGGGGTGTCTGGAAATAATTTGGTCACGCATAGTATCTATGGTACAGCATTATGTTTGACTGGCCCCCTGGGAACTCCCCCAGATGAGTTTAACAACGTAGTTTCCGGGGAAGCTGTCAGGTGGTAGTCGTCTCCGGTGAATTAGCCCTAGAACCGCGGCAAATGGTTGAGTCCAAATTGCGAGGTACGTACCATGCGTAATACATACATCGTGCCACAATAATATGGGTTACCATATGGCCAGAGATCCTGATGCCATGACTCTTAATTCGAAACCCTGAATCTCGAAGCTAGTACAACACTGCGAAACAAGTATCACTCAATGTCGTCAACAGCTTGTTTCAAAATGGGGAGGGGGGGGGGGCATCGAGACACCTTGACGAGGTAGCAGGACAATCGAGCAAGGAGGGGGTGGGACGGGGTTTACCGCCTTCCATGGTAAAGACTTTTTCAGAAAAAAATGTAACTCAAAATCAAATTTTAGAGTATTATCAGTATTGTTTGTTATTTGAAATTTACTCATGTAGGATCCCGCAAAGTTAGGGGTGAGGTGGGGTGAGGTGGGGTGATATGATATCCTCCACTTTTGGAAGTGTGTCTGTTGGTGTGTGGAGAAAGGGGTGGATTTCTCTGCCTATATCGGTGAGTGGGTGAGTGACTGACAGACTGCAGGTCTGACAGACAAAAAAGGCCGAATAGATTGAAGGTTCGAAAGTTAGTATAGACCTGTTTTTTTTTTTTAGATTAGGGAAAATGTCCCACTTTTTAAGGACGTAGATATTGAGAGTTTTTTTCAAAAGGGGGTGGATCCACTTTTCATAATTCTGAGAAAAGGTAGTTTTATTAATATACACAAATTGCAATGTTTCTGCGTTAAACCAACTTAACCTGACAAAGTACCCCCACGAGGCGAGTATAAAACCACACTTTGAAAAAAAGTTTTCATTCTGTGAAACGTTTAGTTTTAATTTTCATTTATTTGGATCTCCCCCATTTGGAAACAAACCAATACAGATGTACCCCCTTTTTGAAAGTAAAAGTTAGTTTTCTTTGCCAATTTTACCACTTTTTTTGTTGTTGAAATTTCATCTTCTCATTTGTAACATCTTATACACATATCAAAATTTCATGGATTTGGGCAAAAAATATGATTTGATGAAAAATTAATGTACGCCTTTTTTGAATCAAACTCTACTGAGTTTATTTCCAAAAGGGGGTAGATCCAATTCCATTCCGTTTTTTGAAGTCACCCATATTGCAATGTTTCTGAGTGAAACCAACTTAACCAAACAAAGAGCCTCACATTGCAAATGCAAAACCGCACTTAGAAACAATGAGCTTTGGTTTACATTTTCTTTTAATTTCATGTTTTGGATCTACCCTCTTTTGGAAATAAACTATAGTGAATATACCCCCTTTTGGAAATAAAATCAATCTTCTTGCCCATTTTTCACCACTTTGGGGTGGGAATTTCAACTTTTTTATTTTGTCATCTCGTAGAGCTACTAAAATTATATAGATTTTGGTAGAACAGTTAAATTTGATGAAATATTAATCTAGTATCTACCCTCTGTTTGGAAACAAGCTCTTCATATAGAGAAGAGTGAATTTAGAATGTACATGTATCATTGTCATCTTGATTGTGTCAGTAATTTTTGCTTTGGGGAATAGGCTATGTGTGTTTCTGGTCACATGAATGTCGATATAACAGCGTTAATACAAGAGAGATACAGGAGACAAGCATACATGTAGGGCCTATACTCCTGTAAGCGGACAAAAGTATAGTCCTGCCACAACGGCGCAGTTATGATGCTCTATAAACACCGTATGATCGCTATGTCAATTTAAATATCACTGAATGAACGTTAGGCCCACTTCTGCCCGAATGAATATTATTCTACCACAATAATGATAAAATGTAATAGTACTTCCGTACCGGAAGTACTATTACATTGTTATAGCAGACAATAGTGCATACGGTACAGTAGTTTTAGCGGAAAATATCACACTGACCTCCGTATTGTCTGTTTTATGTATTTGTGTATTTTTATCAGCCCATTTATACACGTATCACCGCTCTTACTACACTCTCTTTAATGAAAGTCTTTTTTCGCCGCAGAACAAGCAAAATGTGTCTATTGGACGTATAACAACTGTTGGGGGTCGGAGCGGGGGTGGCAACAAAAATAATTAAACCACCTAACTTGGTCCGAAGAACCACTGACCTGAATGCAGAACAATGCCTAGGTCAAAGGTCATGCAGGGGTCATGCAGGGGTCATCTAAAGGTCAATTGTCATAGGAATGTACTAGGACCACCTAACTTTGTCCGAAGAACCACTGACCTGAATGCAGAACAATGCCCAGGTCAAAGGTCATGCAGGGGTCATCAGGGGTCATTTATATTGTCATAGTTTTATGGCTTGCCCCCCCCCCCCAGCATTTTGCTGAAAACTGCCAATTAAAGGTGCATGCCTCATTTTCTGACCGTTAAACAGGCGAGACTATAGGCTATGTGTGTTTCTGGTCACAGGAATGTCGATATAACAGCGTTAATACAAGAGAGATACAGGAGACAAGCATACAATGTAGGACCTACACTCCTGTGAGCGGATAAAAGTATAGTCCTGCGACAACAGCGCAGTTATGATGCTCTATAAATACCGTATGATTGCTATGTCAATTTAAATATCACTGAATGAACGTTAGGCCCACTTCTGCCCGAATGAATATTATTCTACCAAAATAATGATAAAAGGGTCCATACAGGAAGTACTATTACATTGTTATAGCAGGCAATAGTGCATACGGTACAGTAGTTTTAGCGGAAAATATCACACTGACCTCCGTATTGTCTGTTTTATGTATTTGTGTATTTTTATCAGCCCATTTATACACGTATCACCGCTCTTACTACACTCTCTTTAATGAAAGTCTTTTTTCGCCGCATAACAAGCAAAATGTGTCTATTGGACGTATAACAACTGTTGGGGGTCGGGGCGGGGGTGGCAACAAAAATAATTAAACAAAAATAATTATTCACTATTTAACCTATTGCTAACCGTTGATAATTAGTATAGAAGGATATTCATAACATATAGGCCTACACACGTTGGCTGGATAGGGCTTTTTTTTAAAGCAAAGATGATTAAACTGATGAAAATGCATCGACATACGGGCAAAAAGTTTTCGGGGAAAAGGACGTGCGAAATGTGCGTGGTTTCTGTCACAATTTGTAAAAAAAAATAGTCTTTGAATAGGATGCGCTTAATCAAATACGTGTGCTTAATAATTGCTTAATTAATCAAAATCGATGATCATCTAGCTTGGATCGGAAGCTGGTTCGTTTCTATAATTTTTGGATACATGTTCCAAGATTATAAAACGGATAGTGCCGTCTGTCTTAAACAGTCAAAATACGTCTGTTAGCCAGCTGAAAAGAACGAAATAAGAAAGTTCAATAAACGGATCCAATTAACGTACGCGTCGTTTTTGCCAGACGAATCGTTAAGACGCGTCAGTGGGAGCTGAGCCTGTGATCTTGATGTTGATATATAGCATCATGGTCAACGTCACAACTGACAAAAGTATTGTCTAATTGCAAAAGAGGCGTCGCTTTTTACTTCCTACATTATTCGTTGAGTACACCGCTGTTTTCGTATCATCTGCCTAGTTGTGATTTCAGGCCGACAAAAGGGATCGAGCGCTGATTCCCACCCCCACCCCGATCCACCACTAGACAGAACTTCCGGTAGTCCCGAAGGGTAATCCGGAAGAGGGGGAAGGCGGGGGGGGGGGGGGAGTCTAGTAATATTTGTTACATACGCCGGATGGATCCGTTGTTATTAAGCACCACGATGAGTATTTTAAACATAGCGATGTGTGTTGTTGTTGTTTTTTTTTGGGGGGGGGGGCCCCTTCGTGAACAGTGATTTGAAAGGCATTTTTGTTAACTTCATAAAAAAAAACAAGTGGTATAGATTGTCTGCAATAGTTTATAATGATAAATGAGTTTTCTGCAAATGAAATTAGTGGAAATTTGTACACATTTCTACTTTGATTTTTGTAAATATCTAGCGATATAGGACCTATCTGTAAAATAGTTGTCAATTTCCCTATAAACAGCAGGAATACATAGCACAAACAATAGTGACTACCTACTTGCTAGTTCAATTTTGCCATCACCATAACACTGACATCTTTAAAAGTGTGTGATATCACCTTTCGCATTCTTTCAAGCGGTGCTTTTCGAGGATTTTGCACGTCAAGCCATAAGAAACTCATATTAAATTGAAGCGACGTGATACGTTTCTATTCTTCACTAGTGTTCGCATAAATGAGCAAAGTGAGATTTAATCATTTATAACGCATTATCGTAATAGTTTTTTGCGACGGCCGAAAACACTGATATTCAGTCTATAGAATAGCATGTATAATGTAGAGCGGTGGCGGTCAATTGGTTCGAAAGAGAAAGGGTTGTATGTCTGGCGCGTTGTACTCGGAATATACAATCGAAATGAGATACGGAAATGTCATCACTGTGTGTTCACAGCAGTGATTCACAGTGCACTCTGTGAGAAATGAACCATATCCACGCACAGTGTTCATCACCTAGTAGAAAATAATCACATGGGTGTTCACAGTGTGACCTACTCACAGTGTCCCTCGTGAAACAAATCCACAAAGCGGGACATCACGCTAGTAAAAAAAGGGGTCGTTACAGTGTCACAGTGACCGTCACACAGTGATCACAGTGTACTCTGTGAAAATGAAGCCGAACCACACAGTGTTCATCACCTAGAAGATAAAAAATCACAGGGTGCGTCACCAGTATGACCTATGCCAAAGTGATCACAGTGTCACTCTGTGATAACCAAATTCCACAGTTGGACATCAACCTAGTAAAAAAAGGGGGTCGTTACAGTGTCACAGTGTGACGCTCTAACACAGTGATTTACATCTGTCACTTTGCAAATGACCAATCCTTATCATTTCCACCCTTCTTTCCACTATAACATGTTGTTTGTTTGCTCTTACTTTTGTTTGCTTTATTTTTCTTTTTTTTTTTCAAATCTAATAATTGCAAAATAATGATGCATTTACACAAGCATTGGCAAATTCTTATGCTCCGTTATGACCGGTGCAGTATATTATTTTGCTGTATTATTAATTCTGTGTATGTGTATGAAATATAGCACGGATCATACTACTTGTTAATCGTCACTGTGTACATATTTAATAAGCTTCTTTTCTGTGTTTATATCTTCACTCTGTCAATAAATCACATGTACATACATTATACTATTATACTTTTGTTGGAAATGAAATAAAGAAATGAAGAAATGAAATTCTGTGTTCACACTGTCTTTACTTGTGTAACACGCTATTAGATGGCGACATTTTGTCTTTTCTCTCCGCAGGCGCATAAACTGCAAAATTTAAAGAAGAAATAGACATCATAAATGATTTCAGAACAGGCGTTCTGCAACACCATTTTTCGATTGCGATAGTTTTACAGTTTTGTAGAAAGTGCCATCTATTGATTTCAGATGAAATTTGGAAATAAACTTAATTATTTCAACTTATCGTCTCCACTGGCGTCAGATTGGGAGGGGGTGAAGGGTTGGGGTTGAGCTTGACCCCCTCAAAATAAGATTTGAGGGGGTCAGTGGAATTAAGTGCTAACCCTCACTTTGAGCTTTATCACACGTGTTCAAATGGATCTTATCCACACTCAAAAAATATATTTGGAATTCGACCAATAAGATGTGAATAAAGATGGACAGACCCACCTTTTTCCCAAAAAGTAAACGTTTCGTACAATATAGTGCTAAGCCACATATTCTCAGATATTTTGCAATAATGTTTTGTAACTTCGTTGGGTTTTAGCACTTTCATTCATCCTAAATTTAAGAGCGATCAATTTTTTGGGCAATTTCCTAGCAACGTTCGGTATGAAATACAGGTATCTTGGTGAATACAAAAAGATTATATCAGATTGTACGAATTTACTTCAGTCATAATATGTAATAAAGTCTGTTTTATTGCAAATTTTAAGCAAGTTTTTACCTTTTTACCTGTGGTTTAGCATTTTGTGTCATGATGAAAAGTAAATATAGCATTTTGTGTTGTTGTGGAAATTTATGTTTCAGAAGCATCCAAGAAAAACCTCATTCGATAAAGAGCACTTGTGTGAATAAAACTTAAATTTGAATGATGACAAAATTTCCTATTGGGCTTTTCCAAGTATTAATTTCAGGAAAATATAGTGTTAAGCCACTGCTACTGATGACAATTTTACAAATAAATTTCCGTTCTCCATATACACAGAGGGTCATGCTTGAATGTTTAAATCCTCATTTGACAAATTTCAAACACCTGCGCAAAGAATGTGATTTAATGATTTTTCAAAAGTTAAAATCGGTTATCTCATAAATGACATTTTTGTGGTTGCACTATATCCACTGACCCCCTCATTTTGATCATGGTAAGGCTTAATGGTTATGAGTGTGTATGATCGTTTTTGACCCCCTCTCCCAATAATTTGGCTATTACGTCACTGGTCCATCTCCCTCCCAACCATAAATGCAGGGCGAGGGGAAAGACCCCCACCCCTCGGATTTACACCGGTGATGAAGGGGAACAAGGATGAAACAAATGTTGAACAGAGTACATACGGCGTACGCAGGGGGGGGGGTGTTTGGGTGTTCAACACCTCCTTTTCCGAAGAGGGGTGTTTAAACACCCCAAGACACCCCCTTTGACCCGGAATCACCCCCTTTTTCGTCCAAAAGAAGGGTGTTTGGAAATGTTTGAAATAAGTGACTTTTAGGGGTTTGGAAAAAATTTACGTAATCACCCCCCCCCCCCCCCCTCCGCTGAGCGAGTTTCGGCGGCTGCGTGACCGGACAAATTTGGACCCTTGGGATTTGGAAAAAATAATCATCCCTACCCCCCCCCCTTGAAAAATCCTGCGTACGCCATGACAGAGTACATGTATGGTGGTCCACGGTGATTGTTAGGTAAATGTCTTGCTGTTTAACCATTTCATCGCCACAGTAAACCAGCTCAGTGGGTTTTGCATGTTAGTAATTGTGGCTATGACACACAGTAAGATTAAAAGCCACAGGCAACATTGTGCTTCAATTTTAAAAAAAATTGTCAACTGTAAACTTGTGAGCTACATAGTAGTGTTCAAATGAACAGATAAACACCCTAGAATACAAAGTTTTGGAAAGCTATGCTGCCAACGCAGATATGCATGAATATACAATTTGTACTTGGGTGGAGGATAGAATAGGCCTAAGACTGCACAGAATAAGTCTATGAGGAAATGAGTAGGGATCAGGTAATTTGGGTGCTTGTGAATTTTTCAACACTTAGTTAAAAGCACTAATATCATCATTTGGGAATACAGATTTTCATCGGCTTTATTTTTTAGACCTATGTAGCTTACAATTTCCAAACTATGTGGTCAAATATTTAGCCTGTGGCTTTAAAGAAGTCAATTGCAAGAGATATGAGTCAGGGATTTGGTGGCTCTATCCCACATCCCATGGGTGTATACAAGGGGGGGTCGGTGGCGGTCGTGAT
>JZLH01S0312085.1:4815-15435 GCA_001188425.1 Eucidaris tribuloides
AATGACAAATGTCAGTGAAGTTCCTACCAATGACATTTATCATAAAATGAATACACAATGAACCAAATAAATGAGTTAAAATGTATTGTCTTGATAGCATTTGCGATTTTTCAGAAAATCGTACAATTTGGAAAAGGTTATACACATTAGTCCGAAACAATCCAGTCCCTGGTTTAACACACCTGGATTTTTAGCCCAGCACCCAAAGTGTTAATATCATTAACATATAACAAAAAAGTAGTGGGCCTAGAATTGCCAGTGTGGTACACCACAATCAGTGTATTGCTGCAGCAGCTGTGAAGAGCATACATTATCAATGCATGAAAACCGTTTCCTTCCGTTCAAGTAACTTTTCATTAAGTCCAAACCAATGCCCCTTATCCCTTAATGAGAAAATTTGAATAATAGCATGTCAAAATCCAAGGTGTCGAATGCCTTTGAAAAGTCAATGAAGCCACTTATAGATGTTTCATCATTGTTAAAGGCATCCGACACCTTGTTGATAAATTGGAGAAGGACAAGATCAATTGAGTATTTTGGACGAAAACAAAACTGGTTGGAGTCACGTATGTTATGTTTATCAATGAAGGTGTAAATCCTCTTGTAAATGATTTTTCCCTTTAAAAAAATTGACAAGAAAGGCAATATAGAAAATGGTCTGCAATTGCCAATGTTGTAAATATTGCGTGTTTTTTTTTTTTTAATTCGAATGATTTTAGCAGACTTTAAACTGTCAGGAAAGATACCGGTGTCCAGACATAAATTGAAAATGTGAAATAAAAGGCTTGCTATGGGATAAATTGCATATTTGACCACCTGAGATAAAATACCATCATACCCACTGGAATTACTGTTTTTCAGTTGTTCAACATAATCTAAATTTTCACTTGGAATAGTTGGTGATAAAAATATAGAATTTATTGACATAATGTGAGATTTTTAAAGTGATAGGCTAACATTGTGGAGCTTCAAATTTAAAAATTCTGTTAATCTTTGATATCTGAGCTACATAGTTGTGTTCAAATGGACACATACACACCCAAGAATACAAAAGTTTGGAAATTCATGGTACATCTGGCTAGATATGAATAAATAAACAATTAATACTCGAGGCGAGTACAGAAACAAAACTAGATTTACTTACAGCAAGTCTATTGGAGGAAATGGGCATGCGAATCCGGTCAACTTACGATTTTCACTATCTTAAAGCACTAAATCATCATTCTGAAATACAATTTTTTTCCGGGGCTCCATTTTAAGACACTATCAAAGACACTTGGAGCGTGGAGGATTATGTAGCTCGCATTTGTTTAACTGTGGTAAATGTTAGCCAGTAGCTTTACTTCTTTTAGAAAGGTTAGTTTGAATATAATCAAATTCACAAGAATATGCTCTCTTACCAAGCAGATCATTGATTATACCCCACACACTAAGAAATTAGAAACTTGGTTGTAGAATTGTGCCCATCGATTGATATTTGGTGATCGATTTCAATAAACACCCTTAACCAGGCATTCTACACCCTCAAAGGTGTCGATGACGTGTAGAGTAACAACCCCAATGTAGTCTTAGGCAAAGCCATTCGAAACGATTTACACAATATTATATCAATAATAGGGCCATATTTTAGAAGTTAATTTATTGGTGTATAATTCATTGTTATTATTAAAGTTCATAATGCACTCTTGTGAAAAAAAAATGTCATAATCGATGTGATTCAATTTGTTGGAGATCGCTCGGTATAGTACGGGAGCACGGACCCAAAAAAAAAAGTTTCGTGCAACCCACTCTACATCTCAATTCCGACCCGATAGGGTGGTAGAATATACCCTATAGAACAACCCTAGGTACTGTGTATAGTCAAATTGTGGTATCACTTAAAAGACTGACATTCATTCACTTGGCTGACATTCAGGCCACCATTACTAGATCGTCTGCTGTGGTCTTCGAGAAACTTGATAACTAAACAGCTGAAGTGTCTTCTATTAAATCAAAGATAAGTGAACTTGAGACAGCCGTTGATTACAACTCCAATAAAGTGTCTGAGTTGGAGTCGAAATTAATCCCAGACATCAAGTGTGACTACGAGTCAAAAATTGCCGACTTACAAGAGAATTAGCTTTAATGGAGATATACAACTGTCGCCAAAACCTCTTGTTTTACAGGATTCCTGAGACAACTAACGAAAACGTCGATGCAGTACTTCGGGACTGTTTCTTAAAACTCAGGATTGAGGAGAAAGAGGCCAGGAATATTACTTTTGTCAGCTGCCATCGCATTCCGTCGCGTGGCACTTTAACATGGGGATCAAGCAACAAACTCAACACCATCATTGCGAAATTTGTCTGCATGGAAGATCGCAACAAAGTACTAGATGCCTACGAGAACCGAGGGCGTAAACCGCAAGGACCACGTGAGCTGGAAACGGCGAAAAAGTCATCCATCTCTGTTTGTGTGGACCTACCCCCTGCCTTAAAGGCCCGTCGTGGCCAACTTGCGCGAATCGCGTATGATCTCCGAAAAACGAAAGGTGTGTCCACTAAAATCTTTGTCCACACAGTGGAAAGAAAAGAACTCGACGAAATGGGTAAACTACCAAGATTAGAAATACATGTTTTTATAAATGCTTAAAAAACTATAATACTTAAACCACATTTCATTTTCACCACACAACACCGATTTTTCTGGCATTTCAGTCCTACACTAGACAGTGTACCGGGAACACAGTCATGTAACCCCGTGACCTTGTGGTTTAGACTAGGGTATTAGCGGTGGTCGCAGATCGACTAGTTCACTTCTGTACAAGTAACACAGAGTGTGTACGTAAGTTAGTTTAGTAATAGTAGTTCAATTTGTTTACTAGACATACCTGTATGTATATGTGTATACCAGTATTTTTATTAACTATCCGTATGTATTTTTCTGAATATCGTGTAGACATAAGTCAATTCCATGATTCATCTGTCTGGAGAGAAGACATTTTGTACAATGTACCAGCATTGATTATCTTTAATTCATTCATACTATTTCTGTGCACTCATATCATTTTCTCACAATGATGACTAGTGAAATATCTAGTGTGCCTGGGTATACCCAGTTGTCTCTTGATCATAAATTCTTTTGTAATATGTGTAGCAAATATGTTTCTAAATCTGAATGAAATGATTATTTTTCTTTGTGTTCTACGTGTTTTGGACGTGTTCTGCCATTTAACGAAGTTACTTCTGAAGAATTTAATGAAATTGTTGTTCATGTACAAATAGCTCCTGATCGTCTAGCTGAGTTGCAGTTTTCAGTCAGTCAAACCGATGATACATTTGTAAATAATGATCTGGACCCTGACCGAATTTTTTTTGCTGACAGTTTGAATGAGTCACATTATTTCGATACAAATCGTTTTAAACAACAAATGAACAATGAAAATTATGTTGCCAAATTCTCCAGCATTCATTTCAATTCTAGAACTTTATTAAGAAACTGCAATTAAAGCAATAAATTTTGGTGAAATACCATATATGTGGATTTAAGTAAATTTGCCACTGTAGTGGTATTATACGAGCATTTAACCTAAGTTGAGTTTTCTACTATGCTCTATATTTGCATAGTAAACTATATTGATAGAAGACAATAAACATGTTTCATCACTTTAGCATAACATTTAACACTTGGCACATTCAACCCCTCCTTCCAGTCTATGAGAGGAATAGTTGCGATTGCAATAAGAAGCTTTGAGGACAAAATTGCCTCCTCGTCACTAAAATTTACGCTTCGAACAAAGAAAATCATTTACACAGTTCCCAACAACGGCGCTAACGTGACACCAATTTACTGGTAGTTTCAGCACTATCTGCATAAATGATTACATGCAATGGTTTACAAGAGTCCGGCTTGTAAGATTAGTTTTCGCAATTCCGGGTATCAGTCATGTCATAAGAAACATCGGGTTCGCCTTAGAAACAAACACTGGTTACCACAAAAGTACCCTTATCATCATATTATGTGATGTAAATAAAAACCCATAGTATTTCGGTCCTTTACTACTTGTTTATGGTTCTTACAGTTTTTTTATCGTCTGTATACAATCTTTTTCTAAAAACTTGTTTCTAACATTACATTTCATTTAGAAAGGGGGTGTATTCACCACAAATCCATGTTCGTGCTATAACCATCATTTTATATAATCATTCATAGCCACCAATGAGATTTTATTGCGTAAGAGTTTCTAAATCTATAACTTCTACCGCCCGATATCTGAGTGATGGTCGCTTGCACGTGCAGTTCTATATTTATGATAATGATCAGTGTTGGGGGTCTCTAGATTGGTCTTGGTCTCGGACCGGTCTTTAGACCCATTTGCTTGAGCTTGGACTTGGTCTCAGAAAGTGCTGGCCTTGGTCTCGGGGTGTATGGTTTTGGTCTTGGCCTTAGTTTTGATCACGGATGGACTGGTCTTGACAATACACTGAAAACCTAAACTGGTCTGTCCGACTAACTTAAAGCTAGTCCAGCTTTAAGTTAGTAAGTATTTCTGGACTAGCAAGGATGACTAGCTTAGCCTAGTCCAGCATGCAGGACTAGTTTCAATTTAATTGCTAGAATAGCTTTAAGTTTAGGCTCGTCGTCCAACTAGTAAACGACTAGCTTTGAGCTAGTCCAGATTGTACCCGAGCGGACTAACGTAACATAAGTCCGGCTGGATGGACTAATGTATAATGATAATGATTATGGTAATTAGAATAGATTTGGGAACGAAAGGCAGTGGCGGATCAAACAGGGTGTATGGCTCGAACCACTACTTCGTGCACAGAATGAGAATGAAGACATTATTCTAAGGGAAAAAAGACAGGAAGGATGAGGGATAGAAAGAACAAAAAAGAAAGAAAAAAGGAAAAGGTTAAAGAAAAAACGATAGAAAGAAAGAAAGGAAAATAGAAAGAGACAAAGAACCAGAATAAGAAAAAAGGGATAGGAAGAATGGAAATACGAGAGAAAGAAAGAAGGAAAGAAAAAAGAAAAAGGAAGGAAGCAAGGAAGAAAGGAAGAAATTAAGAAAGGAAGGAAGAAGGAAAATACGAAAGAAGGAAAGAAACAAAGAAAGAAAGAAACAAACAAAGAAACAAAGAAAGCATGCATGTCAATTTGTTTAGTACAAGGAAATCCTCTTTTTGAGCTGAGAAATACAAGTACCATAGTTAAAAAAAAAAAAAAAAAAACAAACATGCCGTGCGCGTTCATGCGCGCACACAACGCAATCCGTAGATCTGTTTTTCATGAATCACTGAGGCGACAACAGCCTTGTACTAATTGGCCAATCTTGCCGATGGCTGAGGATTCATTCGAAGATACTGAATTCCATACGCTTGCATATTACGCAGCCCTCCCCCCCCCCCCCTCCCCCCCTCTTCTCCTCGCTCCATATGTAATACACGTCTGCCGAATTGCACTAGGAAAAAACACGACGTACGCTATATGTACGGCTGTGTGTAAATCGATTGCGTACTTATTATGTGTTGGTGTATGCTGTGTGCGGCGAATCGGGGACGATGTTTAAGTTTTCTAAACCCGTCATAATAGTGGAAAGTGACAGAGGTTTTTTTCCATCCAATCAAAATCATTCTTTAGATTTTTAGGGACCACAGAACAATCTTTGCCATCACTTTTAGCAGGTTCTGTTATGACGTCTGCAATTCTTTACAAGTTGAAAATACGCTACTCCACGCGAACTGGTGCTTGGCTAAAGACTTTGTGCACAAATGGATTACAAAATCATCAAACATGCTTCCAAAACCCTAATAAGTGACAGGACTTAATTTCCATAAAATTGAATGAAAATTATATTTGATGCAGTGCACGCGGAGAGAAAGGAGCGCAAACAAATTGATATAGATGAAAGAAGGAAATAAATAAAGAAATAAGAAAAAGGGGGGATAGGAGAGAAAATAAAGACCAAATAAAACGAGAAAGAGAAGGAAGTGAGGAGGGAAACGGTCGACCACCAATCTTTTGTCAGTTAGCATCAAACGTGTTTATGAGTGAGCAAAATTTTGAACAGTTACATTGGGGAATAGCAGTTGTTAAACAATAGATTAGCAAATCAAATTTGTACATTGTTTAGTATTCATCATTTGGCAAAAGCTTGACTGTATGAAAATGTTCTAACCCTTTTCAACAGCATTCAATATCATATAACTCAATCCTTGGACTAAAATGGGATTAAGAATACAAAATGTGGAGAGGCTGGATGTCAAATTTTCTTACCGTGTGAGGGTAAACCCTTTCCAGACCTACCTTTTTTTCTTAGTGCACTTGTTAGCACTTAGTGACCAGTACACACTTATTACGCATTTTTCAACTGCAGTCAATGTTAATGTTTTGCAGTCCTTCTCACCCTTGGAAGGGAACCCCTCCCAGACCCTTACCGTTTTTTTACGAGTTAACAATTACCCAAATATACATATTTGATAGGGAAATGCCGAAATTTCTTACTTTCATCTGCATTTTCCCTTTAGTTTCAATAATGAAATTGGTCAACCCTGATTTTTGAAGGAGACATGAATAAATAAATAAATGAAATATTCAATTAATCAATTATTAAACTTATTTTGTTGATCGGTACGGAAAGCCCCCATCCCCACCACATAAAACTGTTGAGTGATAATATTATGACGGAACGGTAATATAAAGATAGAGGACAGGAAAACACCTGGTTGGCGTAATGCCCTTACATTAGGGGTGGGCAAATGACAAAAAAAAATCAAACAGGTGGATTGGTTCCTGCCAATTTTTTTTTGAAAAAAATGGTTGGAAAATGGCTTTTTGGCCATATTTTTGCAGTAAAGTGAATAAAGTGATGTGTAACATGTCCTTCTATATGTTTTTGAGGTTGCTGAGTTCAAATATTAGCATATTTAAGACATTGGATGTATTGGTAGGGTGATATCTGTAAAAAAAAAAAAAACGGTGATATTTTAAACAAAAATACACAGAAAATACACGTTTTGACGTTTTGAGCCCAAGATGAATGCAAATAATGTCCATTATACATATAAATTCATGAATTACAGTTTTGCAAAATGAATTGTAGTAATAAATAATATTCTTGATAAAATATACCTTTAAAGTATGTATTTACCATCCTTCAAAACACCTCTTTTCTATGGGTATTTTTAAAAAGTTCCTACAGTGGAAACCCACCCCCTACTCATTTGCTTTGCTACCTCGCAGGTATGACTACTCACAGTGTACATTTTCTTGAAATTTTGACTATAATTCCTATTTACTATGCTCAGAAACATGTCTTTTCTATGTGTATTTTCAGAAAGTTCCGACCGGGGGGGGGGTGGGGGAGTATATCCGCTCCCACACCCTCCCTCGCAAGTATGACTACTGACATTGTACATCATACGAAATTCTGACTGTATTCCATAATAATCTTAATTATGTACTCACTCCACTTAGAAACGCGTCTTTTTACATATCTTCAAAACGTTCCTACCGTGGGAGGGAGATATCACCCCTCCTACACCTCACCCCGCTCGGTCGCTACGCTCCCTCGCAAGTATGCCTACTCACATACAGTCTTAGTCTTCCACATCTGTCCTGACCGTCCTGTACATCTTTTTGAAATTCCGACAATAAGTCCCTGATAAATACTATGCTTATAAACATGATTTTCCATGCGTTTTGCAAAGAGTTCACACCGCGCTGGGAGGGGGGGTGTCCCTCCCACACCTTCCCCACTCAGTCGCTTTGCTCCCTAGCAAGTATGACTACTCACAGTGTACATCTTTTTGAAATAAAGACTATAATCCCTAATAATCGTGATAAACTATGTATTTATTATGCTAAGAAACATGTCTTTGTACACATATTTTCAGAAAATTCACACACCGTGTTGGGGGTATACCCCCGCGCAGTCGCTTCGCTCCCTCACAAGTATGACTACTCACAGTGTACATGATTCTGACTACAATCCCTAACAAGCTTGATAAAATATGTATTTGCTATAGCCTATGCTTAGATTTTTTTCTACGCGTATTTTCAGAAAGTTCCTATCGTAGGGGTATACCCCCTCACACACCCTCCCCATGCTTCAAAACACCTATTTTCTGCATATTTTCATCAATATCCCTACAGTGGACACCCACCCCCTACTCAGTCGTTCGCTACCCACAAGTATGACTACTAACAGTGTACATCTCTTTGAAATTCATACTATAATCCCTAGTAATCTTCATAAAATATGTATTTATTACGTCTTTTCCATGCGTATTTTCAAAAAAGTGCCTACCGTGGGAAGGGGTATCCCACACCTCCTCCTGCTCAGTCGCTCTGCCTCCTCGCAAGTATGACTACTCAAATACCGTTTTCAACATTCTTCCTGTACATCTTTTTGAAATCCTGACTACGATCATTAATAATCTTGATAAAATATACCTTTAGAATATGTGTTTACCATGCTTCGAAGCATCTCTTTTCTATGCATATTTTCAAAAAGTTCCTACCGTAGAAGGGGGTATCTTTTCCTACACCCTCCCCCGCTGGTTCGCTTCTCTCCCTCGCATGTTTCCCGTAAAGCCCCCAAAATTTGGCTGTAGAACCGCGTTTAAGTGTCACTGAAGACATTAATGCTCAGCTACTGAATTTACTGTAAACTTTAAGAGTACGCCTTATTGCAAGTCTCTATAGTTTCATGTGAACTTGAACAATTTTGACCATATTTGACAAAATACTGTGCCTCCCCCCCCCCCACAAATTTTGACAACAAAGATGATGTACAGTATATGTAGCTTTCCTGATATATTAATTATATTTGAATTCTGTTATAATGTGGAGAAACTGGAGATGTTCATGTGAACCATTGAATAACCCCATACATATTGGTTACGGTTGCAAGAACATCTAAAATCCTGTATAAAAAAATGATTTGGGGCAATATTTGACCAAAATTTCACTAAAATGCTGATTCTTAAGCAAATTCAGACAATACAACTGTCCTGTCCTGTTTTAAATATTTTTAATCCAGGGGCCAAGGAAACATGGTAGACAAAAATACATGCCATAGTTGCATGAATATTTGCAGTTTTTGTGTAACCAAAGAACTCATTAGATTTGTATTCAGCAGCCAAAATGGCAACAGAATCCACCTGTTTGAAATTAAATTTCCCATAAAATGTTTCACTCGCCCACCCCTACTTGCATGTTAGTACCCGGTCCCAAGAAACTTGGTTGATACCCATCCCCCATCATGAAAACAAATCGAAGCCCATCATCCGCGCCGTGGAACAACACTACCAGTAGGCAATATTATTTGCCCGGTCGGCAAGTTGACCATGTCCCCTCCCCCCCCCCCACCCACACACACCACCACCTTCAAAATGTTCTACTGACAGCCCTGGGGGAGGGCATACACCTCTTCATACTTATTGAGCCTGTGATACTCTCACCCACGTTTTGCTCAATTTCCACAAAGGGATTTAAATCTAACGCCTGTAGTTCCACATGCAACAAATTCAATGTTATGTTTTCCTTACATGTTTATTTCAATGAGTTTACCTAATCCCTTGAAGAAAATCACCTAGAACTTTTCACTTAATTCATTTGAAATATATTTATTTCTAAAATTATGATAATTATTCTATGTGCAACCATCATGGTACATCTATTTTAGAGGTCAGCTAGCATTACTTGTGTGGAAATTTGCTCATGTCATGGTGTCCGTAAATCTGATTACTGGTATGAAACTGTCAAAAATCTTTTAAGAAACGCACCAAGCAAAGAAAAAGCTGACATGATTTTACACAGCATCCATGCCATTTACCACCACTATGTTGGCGCACATTATTGGAAGCCGTTATACATAATTATCTGGAGAGGTGGTTAACCCCACTGAAGGAATCTCCTTTTTTGTGAATGAACTTTCCATTATTATACTCGTGATGAGGAAGAAATTTTCCTTTTATAGATGTCAGAGAGTCATGTAAACCTGTTTCGGCTGTAATCCCTCTGACACTCTCAGATCTCAGACTCACCATTCATCCCAACCCCCTAGTCGTAGCTCAACCCCTCCCCCCCCCAAAAAAAAGGGTTTTATTTCTATGTCTTAATAATCCTTTGAATAAAACAAGTCAATATTGTGAGAGAGTACTAGAGTACATCAGTTGTCACTCGATGTAGCAAACAAAAAGAAATTGCGACTTTTCGGCTGCAACTGCTAGCCTTCATCAGGCAATGTAGAACGATTGCCGTGCACGCGTCTTGTATAGCGGTCGCGCGGGTTAACCGCACCGGGGGCGCCCCCTTGATTGGTTGGCGTCGCGCCGTTGCTGCTATTGTTCGGGGCGCTAACCGTGCTGCTATTGGCCGATACGGAGGCCAAGAGGACAGCGCCCGCACCAGTCGCGGCGGGGGGAGCATGGCGGCGGATGGTGAGTAGCCAAGCTTCCGGGATGTCGATCCCGCTGTCTCTGTTAATGTTGTTAGGGTGAAGCCGGATCTGTATAGCTTCCTCAACGCGACGCGAATACCAGTGTTTGTCGTAGGCGATGCACCGGACTGCACTCCAGTTGGGTGGATGACCGGCATCATAAGTATACTCTGCCACTGCTGAACAGTTAGAGT
>JZLH01S0312122.1:12062-35320 GCA_001188425.1 Eucidaris tribuloides
TATTTCGTACATCATCATCTGTATCATCAAGAGTCAAGAAGTCATTAGTGCCATCGTGAAGTCGTCATCATCAAAATTATCATTGTCAAATCATCATTTTTGAATTATCATCAAATCATGCAGCAGCACTGCAGCAGCACTATTGCCATCAGATCATAAGATCATAAAATCATTATCGTCGTCATCATCATTCTTCATCTTTAAATCATCATCAAATCACCGTGTGTCTGACAGAAGGCTGTAGCATATGTCCCAGAAGAAGGGCCATAACACTAAATGGCCTATAACTTTAAAACCATCAGCTCTGTTCACATGAAATCAATTATAATGATATTTTTAGATCCTTCTGTCAGTTCATCAAGTGCAAATGCCAAATTAGGCAATATTTCTCAAATTATGGTAGAGAAAAATCTACTGTTAACCTACGCCCTTCTGCCGGCCACACGACAAAATGACCATAAAACATTACCAACATCATCATGCAGTCGTCATAAAATTATCATCATCAGTGTTTATTATTCAATGATATTATTTCTTTTCATTTTTTTACCGGGTAAAAAAAAATCAATTTTATTAATGGTTTTATCTTTAACTGCAGTTTTTGTGAGTGTTTCTGTGTCCTGTGCTCTCCAACTCGGCTACAATCCTCCACTCAACTTTGTACTGGGTATGGTGGCCATGTTTATGTACTACACCGCCCATTGGCAGACATACGTGTCAGGCACTCTCAAGTTTGGAAAGTAAGTATCAGGACAATTACCCGAGAGGACCACTCCCCCTGGGACGACTCCCACCTGACAACTCCCACAGAGAATGTTTTCACTGGAGCACAAGTCCCCTGGAAGACAGCTCCTCCAGGGATCTCCCTTGGAGGATGGCTCCCTTGAAGGACAACTCCCCCAGCAAAGAACTCCCCTAGAGGACAACTCCACCAAGGACAACTTTGGAGGATGGCTCCCTTGAAGGACAACTCCCCCAGCAAAGAACTCCCCTAGAGGACAACTCCACCAAGGACAACTTCCCCGGAGGACAACTCCCAGAGGACAACTCCCCCGATGTCAAATCAGACTTTTTAGACTGGAGACATTGTTAAACTAGGCTGGGGAGTTGTCTTTTAGGGGAGTTGTCCTCTGGGGGAGCCGTCCTCTGGAGATGTTGTCCTGGGGGTAGTTGTCCTCTATGGGAGCTGTCCTTCGGGGAAGTTCCGTCCTCTGGAGATGTTGTCCTGGGGGTAGTTGTCCTCTATGGGAGCTGTCCTTCGGGGAAGTTGTCCTCCAGGAGAGTTGTCCTCTGGGGGAGTTGTCCTCTGGGGGAGTTTTCCTTGGGGAAGCTGACCTTTTTGGGGAGTTGTCCTGCGGGGTAGTAGTTCTAAACCAAGTTTTCTATAATTGTGTGTATATCATACAGGTAGATTATAACCTTGATGCAATCAAAAGACCTGTCCGAAAATTTGGTTCATAAGATAGAGAATTCATATTACAAGCTTAACCCTAATAAGACTGGGGTATTTTGGAGGCTGGAAAGACTGGGGGGGGGGCCCTAAAGGGGCCCCCCTTCAGATCTCGGCCGTTGATCGCACGATCGCAATGAAAGTCGACACACACGTCACCCATGACTTAATCTACAGAATTGTATATTTGATTGTTCAAAAATTACTCAAATTTATTTTTAATTAATTAATTATGCTAATTTATGCATGAAATTAGAATTTGGCTGTAAATCATTAAGTAAAGCCCTTGAAGTGCTTATTTTTTGTTTAAAGACTCTTTGCGAGATTCTGATTGGAGGCACATTAAAAAAAATTCGGTATCAAAATGTTTTCTTATGTAGTTTATTGTTTTTGGAATTTCTTATGTATTTCTTTGTTTTTTGACTTTTTGTTTTTTATTGTTTTTTTCAATGGAAATTGTCGGGTCGACATTATTCCGTCATAAACAGCATAAACATTAGTTAATTTTCAATCAGTAAAAGTAAAAATAATCAATACATTATGATTTGTGGCTGAAAAACATCATATTGCGATTGAAATAGCACACAATTTTCATGCTTTTTGGCGATTTTTTGGTGACATGCCAAGTCCGATAAGTCGTAACTTTCGGAACCGGGTACCCGTGCGTCCGCAAATTTTGCGCTTAAAAGATGCGCAAGAGCTTCAAAAGAAAAAAAGTCATGAAATATCGCGGCATAGCGTCTCCCGTTAAAAATTTATCGCAAAAAAAGTCGAGGGGGGGGCCTTTTAGCCCCCCCCCCAGTCTTTTTAGGGTTAAAGGTTAGTGACATGATTGAAAACACTTGAAAATGCCTCAAGAACCAAATGAGTTGACACACCAGCTGGAGTGGATCTCCCAGCTGGTAGGATTTGTCTCTAAGTAATTTGTGTACTTAAGGAGAATCAAGTATGAACATTAATTCTCTCGGGGCACAATAACAATAGGACCCATAGAGAGCCACACAGCAGGTTTGCCTGCCACAAGGGATATTGACGTTAGTTTAGAATGAGTCAATGTTTGACTACTAGATTTTCACAGGAGAATAATTGTATAGTTTGACTACCCCCAATCATGTCATTTACCTTTAAAAGGAAATGACATGATGGAAAGAAGTCCTCAATTGAGGACACAATGATATCAGAATAAAGTATATTGTTGAAGATTTCTCTTGTGAAAATTTTATGGTCACTGACTTCCTCTTTGTTCCACAGTAAGTACTGTGTGTGAATGTTCTGTAATGTTCAAATTGTTTGTGCAGCTTTCAGTAGGTTTATCAGGGTCATTCTTGAATTAAAAAAAAAAGGGTTGATGAAAGGTCAAGGGAGGGGGCCTTTTAGCCCCCCCCCCCAGTGTTTTTAGGGTTAAACGTCAATACAATATCCTTCTAATATGCCCAGCAAGTCATTTTTTACCTTCTTAGTTCTATGCTGTGCCTATTGTGCAAAAACTGTGTATTAAATCTGAATTGTACAAGTAGTTTACTAAATGTTACAGGGCAATTCCATGATTAGTTACGTTACACTTTATGGCAAACTTTACTCAACATTTGGCTCTTACATGAATATGCTTTGATATTTTTTTTCTGTTTTGGTACTGTCAGTTCTCTAGACTGGCACCTACTTCACAACATCAAGCAAAATCATGAGACGTTTTAGTGGGTAATAACAAGAACTTTAATTATGGTTAGTTACGTTACAAAAAGAAGACATGGAAAAAAATGACAAGTCTTTGTCCACAAAGTTTCATCAACCTGTTTTCAACTGAAACAAATCGTGGTATTCATGCTCATTCTGGTGTCTTGATAACTCATTTGATATATAACTTATTGATAAAAATCTCTTCATTTTTAACTACAACATCAAAAACACGGTTAGTTACGTTACATTTTGTCCATCCACACAAATTTGCGTTTATTCATGTCTTTTTCAGATGAAGTGTGCATATGTGGGGCTTTATTACTTTCAAAACAATGAGAAGAAGCCGTTGGCATGGAAAAAACTGCAGAAAAAATGATAATTTTTCATAAAACTGAGATTTAGTCACACTAGTCCCACATGTGCTATTTCATGTATGGTTCTGATTCTCCTAGAGGGTGCTATTCAAGACATAAAATTTAGAGTACACTGTAGAAATGATGTCCCCCATTGTTTCTTCATGATTCACACCCATTCAAACTATTAAAATGTAATATTATTCGAGATAGAGCAATTTATATAATTTGTGATTTGTCCAGTAATTCATTGATTTGCCCTACAAATGAAGAGTTAAGGGAGTAAACCAAGCAGGTTTTAACCCGTTGGAGATTAAGCACGAGTTAATTCATATTGCGGTCTATGAAAACTGCGTGTTGTGGTGAAATCATATCATCTCCAGTGGGTTAACATTAATCGCCAAGATATATACAGTGCGCTCCAGTTATCCCGAACACAGTTATAACGAAATTCCTCTTACAATGAAGTAAAAATTCAGGTCCCAAATTATTATCTTTATATCTTTTATATACTTTCGCTGTTTGGTTCTAGCAACATTGCAATGCAACAAAAGAAATTTGCTGGTCTGGAGGGCTTCGTTATAATGGGAGTTGTCTGTATTTCTAGGGAAAAAAATAAGTAATATCTGGTGCTGTTAGGTGTATTTTTATGTCTTTTTTTTTCTTACAGACTCGATGTTACAGAAGGGCAGCTGATATTTTGTAGTTGTTTCATGGTCTCTGCATTCAAAGGAGGAGCTTTTTGGGCATCGCGGGTAAGTTGAGAGTTTGGCAAACATTTAAATGATAAACAAGCTGATTTGGTAGAATTTGACTTTACCTGTTTTTAACCCTAATCAGGCTGGGCTTTTTTGGCTATGCTATATCTGGGGGGGGCCGGATTCCGCCCCCCGGCCCCCGCCCCCCCCCCCCGAGAACTCGGTCGTCGATCGCGCGATCGCGCCGAAATCGCACGCACGTTACCCATTACGTAATCTACAAGACTGTATAGTTAATTACCAGGAATTAATTTCATATTATTAATTATGCCTAATTTATGCGTAAAATCATAATTAAGCTGTAAATCACTAATTAAAGCTCCAACACTGCTAATTTTTGTGTCTTGGACACTTTTTAGCATTCTTAACAAGTTTACTTGAAAAAATCTGGAATCAAAATTGATTTCCTATGTATTTTTATTGTGTTTTTTCAAATTTCTTATGTATTTCTTTGTTTTTTCAACCTTTGTTTTCTATTTATTTTTTTGATGAAATTTGTCGGGGACACTTTTGCGGTCATAAACAGCACAAAATTATATTAATTTCAACGCTATAAAAGTAAAAAATATTATACATTTATGAATTTTGCTGAAAACACAATTTGTATTGGAAATGTCACACAAAATCACGTTTTTGAGCGATTTTTGAGGTGACATGCAAGTACAAAATGTTACGTAACTTGGGAACCACGTACCCGACGTCGCAAATTTGGTCTCAAAAGATGCGCGACATTCGAGAGAATAAGTCATGAAATGCCGTGGCAACTGCTTCGCGCGTCGCGGACATTTTGCGCGAGAAACGTCTAGGGGGGGGCGGATTCCGCCCCCCCCAGCCTTTTAGGGTTAATGAAAAAAAATCAACTCTTTTTTTTTGCATTTTCCCCACTGTTTTTGTTACATGATCAATTTTGTATGTATTTTTATCTCGCCTGCTATGTATAGCAGAAGTGAGATGTAGGCAATGCTTTTATGGTAACTGCCGCGGTGCCGTCAAGTAAAAACAACCAAGGTTAATCAAAGTTTTGAATTTTGGACATAATTTTGAAAGTATGAGTCCTTATTCCTGGAAACTTGGACGTAAGGGTTATAAAGTAACACTAATCATTTGGGTGGAATTTCAGGCTACAAAATCAAGGTCAAATGTCATTTGGGGCAACATACTTGGATTTTGCTATGGAGTCAGCATCAAAAACTTAAGCCAGGGTTAGTTCTGTTTGAATATCTGACCGGCTTCGTAGGCGCTTCCAAACTTCAAAACAGAATTTGGAAGTTTGTTAATTATTCTAATTTATGCAAATTCAAAATCACTAAGAATGCCACTATTCCTTCATTACGCAGATTTTGATTCTGTTTCTTTATCTGATAGGTCTTGGTAGGGGCTTTCAAATTTCCGCACAGAATTTAGCAATTCATTAAGTATACTAATTTATGCATTTTTTCAAAATCAATCGATGAAAAATAACAAAACAATCCTGAAAGCCTGAAATGGCATAATTTTGAAATGTGTTCTGTCTCGAATTGTGAGATGCGAGTGAGATCTTTCATTTCAATTTGCGTAACTTTCTTGTTTTGTGTTTGTGTTTTTTTTTTATTTAAATCAAACCCTGCTACATGTTGGCAGCTGCACATGAGCGATTTTTAACTTATCTGCTTGAAGAGCTCATTTGGGGTGTATAAAGCAAAAATGATATACATACTTATCCTTGAGATAAACCAGCTACAGCTGTAGTTTAAAGCCACCCATACTTTGATCATGTAAATACGTGCATGCGCAAATGCCATGTATATTTGTTGTGAGCAGTTACCATCTGTAGTAACGATACTCCTCCCTAAAAATTGTTTACATGACTGTACTCCACTTTAATTAAATCACATGTGATGTTTATCCATGCATATATCTTGCCAGTAGCAGCATAACTTGCCAAACTTTTTTCATTCTGGGAAGTTTATTTGTCTACTCAAGCACTGCTACATGTATGTACCTCAGATAAAAATGTTAAAAATGTTAAATGTTAAATTCTGTCTTTAACTCTTTGTGCGCGGGACCCTGAATCCCGTGCGTGCGGAGTTAATTTCAAAGAGTGCTCAGTATCGGGAAAGGAAATAACTAACTGACCTCAACTAGCAATAACTTTGCACAACAACGTTTTTAGGAAAAATGTCCTTCAGCAAAGTTGAAGTACATTTTACAGACCTTCTAAATGCATAAAGGGTGTTTGGAAATATACATCAGCATTTTGTAAAGTAATGACTAATTATAACCAACATGCATGTAGTTCTAAGTTTCTGCTTGAAAATATACAACTCCATTCAAATAATACAAGAGGGTAAACCACAAGTTATACAAAAAAACCTGACTTTTTACAAGTTCATGAAAGAGATGAGTCACCAA
Source organism: Eucidaris tribuloides (assembly GCA_001188425.1). Taxonomy (NCBI): domain Eukaryota; kingdom Metazoa; phylum Echinodermata; class Echinoidea; order Cidaroida; family Cidaridae; genus Eucidaris; species Eucidaris tribuloides. The sequence continues at coordinate 18,692 of JZLH01S0312122.1, forward strand.
ATAAGAAGTGAATGAAGAGATTATCAGTGAATAGCGCGTCTTATTGTAATTGACCTTTTAAGTACTTTTCAAAGTTAATTTGTGTCTAATCCTTTGTCCTATTGTATCACGATGCCTTGATTGCATTTATCGATTTTTCTGGTTCCTTAAGAATTCTAACATAAATCCCAGTACTTGAGCGATATGTAAACCAAACAAAGAGAGATACTGCTAGTATCGGGATAAATCAGTGTAATTCGGGTGAATATCTACGTTTGAGCGTGAAATGCGAATCCCGCAGGCTGCAGGGAGTGCATGGATGCGAATACCGCGTGTAAAGAGTTAATGCTATTTTGTTCTCTTTTGTGCCAGGTACCCGTCCTAGACATTGAAATGAAGACGGCGATCTGTGGATTTGGTGCGTTTTGTTCCATCCTGAGTTTGTATAACTACTCCAGGGTCATATTTGGAGGGGGCAAAGGTCGCAATGGGTCAACTGTGGCGGTAAGAATTTTAGCATAATATCAGTATCTCGAGAATTTGTAGAATTATATCTCTAGATGTGCTATATTACGGATAGCTCAAATGAATCTTCAGCTTCAAGTAACTGTATAATTTTCTCCTTACCAATGTTTTAATTGTCTAACGAACATAAATATGATATGTCCCACTTTTTTTCATCATTTTGCACAGAAAAGTTTTTCAATATTGAGAAGATTACAAGAAAAAAAAGAACAAAAATATATTTGGTAACCTGGATACATCACTAGAAAACAACAATGTAAATTAAATAAAATAGTGGATTTCTATTTGGTTCCCCATGGTACTGTTTATGTCATCTTATGTGGAGGTAAAGGGCAGAGACATAATCGGGAGAAATTTTAAAAAAATGCCTCTAGAACCAAACTGGTTGAAAGATATACTAGTCTATAAACCAGCTGGAATGTATCTCGGCTGGAATGATTTGTCTTTAATTTGTTTACTTAACCCGTTGGAGACAATTTGTTTTTGCTTTAACACGCATTTCCCATAGACCTCGTGACGAGATATCCCGTCACTCATCTTCAACGGGTTAAGGAGAATCAAGCATGAACATAACATTACTGTATTTCTCTCATGACCCAAGAGAAATTAATCCCATACAAAGCTACACAACAAATTTGCCTGTCACAAGGCATATTGATGGTAGTTCTTTAAAAATGACTCAACCTTTGACTACACACTTTTCACAGTAGAATCCTTGCAGAGTTTACTTGATTCTAGAATAGTTAAATGCCAAGTTGAGGACCACCCCCAATCATGTCATTTACTTTTAGAACCAGTAAACAGTGTCAATGTAACAAATTTTTCATTGATATTTGGAAAAAGTATGATACAGTATTTTCATGCCCAGCATCGGAAAAAAATTACACATTTACCTGCGTTAAATTAGTAAAGAATACTATGATTTCTTTTAATGCTCAGAGAGCATATTTCACATAAAATATTTCTTTAAAAAAGATGAAAGTGTTTCAGAGTCTGCAATTTTATTGGCATTAATACATATGTCGTACAGGTCTATCTGAAAGAACATCAAGGAAAAAACTCTCATTTTTACCATAAGTCGAAAAGTGTATGGTACAAGTAAGGAAAACAGTTCTCAAATTATGATCATGAAATCATGGAGAAACGATGAAAAGTGTATTTTTGTTGTAAACCAATACTTTGAAAAATCAATTATCCACTTTGTTGTAAGTAGTGCTGTATCAAAAAGGTTAACCGACTGTAACTGACCATGAAGATCGTAAACCTTTTTAAATTTGTACGTATCAAGTAACTATTTTATGTCATTTTGATGCAGAGGTATGGTCAATTTTGTCAAGCATTAGGATAGAGATGTTGATATGATAGTATTTAAGTAATTCCATTGTTATCTGAATATTTGACCAATTGGCAATGGTTGTGAAGCCAAGAATATGGTACATGTATAAGGTTGATTATTGGCATGTTGGCATAGTTATTTCAGGGAATAAGAATATTCTCTTTCAGAAAAAGAGGTTCAAGTAATATTTTTAGGTTAACCGAAACCAACCGGTTTTCATGATAGGTTAACCGGTTTGGGAAATAACTGGAATGATACAGCTTTACCCGTTGGCTACGGGAACCAGATGTGCCCTGTGTTAACTCTATGGGATTTTCAGAATCTCGGAGGTAACGGGTTAAGTTGATAGGCGTGAATTTACAGACAAAATATATTGGGCATCTGTTTATCCCATGTGATATAATAAACTGAAAACATTTCACTTTTTGTTTTACAGGACACGAGTGTTATAGCTCCGTTTTTCCACATTGGGACAGTAGTTCTTCTTGCGTTTGCCATCTGGCAAAAGTCTAAAAGTCAACTCTACGAGCGTGAGCCCTGTATCTATTACCTCATGTTTGGAATAGTGTCGGCAAAAATTACCAATAAACTAGTGGTAAGGTTGCTGGTTTACACAGAGTCACTAATTAGTATGCCTTTATGATATGAAATTAGACTATTGCAGTATTGGAAAGAACACTTTACAAGCTAACCTCATTCCAAAATATACACTGCAAACTTGTGCAAAGAGTACAAAATAGCTGCCGCAAGGTTTATCACTAAAGCAGAGGAACATGACCATGTATCTGCAATTTTACATCAATTACACTGGCTTCCAATTAGAAACCTGATTCCGTTTAAAAGTTTATATCTTGTGTTCCTTTATATGTGATCTTGCCCCTTCCTATCTACAGAAATTGCAGGTCCAATATTATTGTAGGAGAAACCTGAAATCTCAGTCTAAGTCTATACTCATTTAACCTCAGATAAATGCACAGAGTTATGGGGCAAGATCATTTCAATAATAGGTTCCTGAACTGTGGAATGACATCCCTGACATGATAAGAACTGCTGATCAGTTTAAAACTGCCCTTAGAACATACTATTTCATTTTGAATAACTTTTGAATCATATAATTGTTGATGATCAAACTGTCCTTTTCCTTCCCCGAGTGCATAGAGATGAAATATATGTTGCCATATGTGCTTCATAAAAAATGTTTCATTATTTATTATTTCTCTAAAAGCACCCATCTGTATTTTTTTCCTAGGTTGCACACATGACAAGAAGTGGCATGAGTTATCTAGACTCAGCCTTTATTGGTCCAGGAATGTTGTTTATCAACCAATATCTGGACACCATTGTACCAGAAAGCACTGTTTTATGGGTAGCACTGGTAGGTCATATTTTTGTTTAATTAATTTAATTAATGGATTTCTTGATTGGTTGCTTTATCTACTTATTTAATTGGTTGCTTATTTTAATTTTCACTTTTTTTATGTTTATTTACCCTATGATTTGAATTTACTGTAACACACATTTTCCATAGTTCCAAACACAATCTAACTTGTACTTAGTCTCCAACAGGTTAATTCTTTCTTTATTATGTATATTATTTATTTGTGTATTTGTATAGTGACTGACTGAGGGGATAGGCAGACCAGATTTGGTGACAGGGTTTGTGGGTTAAATATCTGCCAAGCAAAATGATTTTAGTAGTCTTAACTCTCCTTTGAATATGTTGAAATAACAGGTTGTAACTGGAACTTGCCCTTACCCTTTGAATTTTTAATGGTCTATGCTGCCATGACTTTTTTTTTTTGATACTTTCATATTAGAATAGTATTATTATGACTGACCTCAGAAAACAACAATAAACCTCCCAAAATTGTTTGGCATGTCATATTTGAGATATTTTTTAATGATCGGCAAGCAGATATCACATTGTAGATTATCAAATCAAACATGTTGATGTCCTGCAACCCTTTTATTTTCTTATGAATTTCTTTAAAACAAAGGAAGTGCTTCAGAGTGTGCAATTTTCATGGCATTAAAAACATACTTTTTCGCCTCTTTTTCTTTGACAGGTGTGGTGTACGTTCGATCTCGTCAGATACTGCACCGCTCTCTGTTGGCAGATCTCGCAGCACCTGGGCATATACACATTCGACATCACCCGCAAGCCCCAGCAGCCAGACCAACGCACCGGAGTCATGACCAGACGCCAGGCAAAGCTTGCGGGACATTGATGTAGTATTATTTACTTTCGTTATTTTTGCAATGTAATTGTCAGTGTTTCAAGAGTTGGATTGCAAAACGGGTTAACTCCACTTCAGTAATTTTAGAGAAAAATGCATTTCTTTGCCCCAAGTGTGGAAAAATAAAAGCGAAACCCTAGATAACCAGTGTGATAGCCTAGTGGTTAGAGCGTCTGCTTCACTTCTGTAAGGTCATGGGTTCGAGCCCTGGCCGGGTCATACCAAAGACTTTTAAAAATGATACCTTCTGCTTTCTAGTCAGGCGCTTAGCATTCTAGAACAGAGAAGGGTAATAATAACATTTATGTTATGCAGGGTGCGTTGGGAGAACAGTCTATTTGACTGAAGTGGCTACCCTGGGTAAATAACAAAAAAATAATAATAGTAATTATTATAATACCTCTAGTTGCAACCTAAGGGCAAATTCTTTCGTTCTCGGCCTATTGTTTTTTTCACCTTAACACACACTTTTTTCCCCTTAACACTCTCCTGCCCTATTTTAGCGAAATAAAACCCATTGTTTGGATTCACCCTAAGGTGGGTTGCATGCTGATAATAATTATAATAATAATATATTTTGTACTTGGTTGTGGAATTTGGCTTCAAATTTCATACTACCACTGTATACATAGGTGACAAATGTGCTGATGTTAATAACTCACTTTTGGTGGGAAATGGAGTTAACCTGTTTTGCGATTAAACTCATTCATTTTTATGTATATGGTGTGTTTGCTTGAGAATGTTCAAATATAGTCTCTGTTAAAGCTGTTTATTCAAATTTGTCAGTTGAAATATTGTTGCATGACTGTGTAGCCTAGCTGCTGGATCTTCCTGAGTGTCCTGGTAATGAAGACTAATTCTCTTGTTTGATATAGGGTTATCTGTATTTCTCCATTGCAAGCTCAGAGCCCTTTTATTCCATTCTGCTGAAATTACTGCCTGCACAATTTGGGAAATGCTGCACCATGCACTACGATTCTACCCTGATGTACCACATGTGTAGCTGCCCTTGTGGCCTCACTACAGACATAACTGACCCAAAGTGAAGTGAAAATGAAGTGGAAGTTGTTATTTGTAAGGTCTTTACCGTGGGATAAGACCACTTATCAAAACATTTTGCGCAAGAAGAGTTTTTCTAAATTAAAAAGCACATAAAAAAAATAGCAGTTAGACGGATTTGTAACCCAGGATACAGCGCTGAAAAAATAAATACTTCAACGAAATGGCGTATTTCTATTTGGTTCCCCAGGGTACCATTTTCTCATTAAATGCTAAAGATAATCCGTTGACAACTGGAACCAGAAATTCCATGTGGTAACAATTGAAAAATCTCGAAAGCAATGGGTTAACTAACTGAGATGGATTTCAAATGGTGTCAAAACTGTGGTTACCAACTGTACACAGGAGAAAAACTCTTCACCAACAAAGCAATTGAAGTTTGAAATTCTAGTGACAGGATGATTTCGAAAACTAAGCTGTGTACAGTGCAGCAAAGCAATGCAGAATTCCAAAACTAATTCACCCTTTCAACTACTTCTCCAAAACATTCCCCAAGTGCCCTCCCAAATTTGATCTTGTTGTATAAAATCTGTAAACTAGTTCATATTCTCTGTGGCTATGTATCCTGACCCAGCCTCAATCTGTTTCTATATCATAATTTGTATACCTTGTTCTGTATTAGAGAAATATGACTTCTTTAATTATTTTTTTAATACATATTTCTGTTCTTTTGTTTCATGATGACGAAAACCGTCTTTACCTCTTTGTGTTGTGCTTTGTTTGGGGCTTGGAATATAATGATTTTTTTCTCTCTCTCTCTGCATAGCAGTTTGTGTTCACCTTTCTTTTGGTAACATATTAGTGAATCCCTTAATTCATCACTTCGAAATTCATGATGTATTCTTGTAAAATAGCTATAAAATTATTATCTATACATTTGAGTTTATGTTTTCAAATTGTTTGTCAGTTTATCAACTGTTAGCCATGAAATATAAAATATTTAGCATATTAAAAATTGGGTAACAGAGTTTTGGCTGATTTCAGGAAGAGTATTACATTAATACCTCAATTATGTTTATGTCATTTTCTTCTCAAATCCCTTAACTGCTTTTGTAGATAGATGTATTTTCCGATCAGGTATACGTCATTACTCAAGATATTACTGGAATATTTAACATTTTTATGCTGCTTAATTGTGAAAGTGAACAGTGCCAGAACGTCAGTATTTCTATGTATTATTTTTGATAGATTTCTCAATAAGGAGCTAAATTATTCTTTGTAGTAATATGCTTTTACTATTAGATTGAGAGGTCTAGGTGCATTATACTGGAATGAAGTAACTTTGTGTCCTATAGCAGGCATCAGAATATTTTTTTTTATATATTATATAGGAATCAGGTCCATTGCAAGTCTTGTGGATCAAACTACTTCCTTACTTTTTGACTAATGCTCATGGGTTTTGGCACAAACATTGGTCTTGGGGTGAAGATGTGCAAGACACATTTGTTGATGTGTCAGAAACTGCGTTGCCATGGTAAAGGCATATTGTAACAAAATCATGTAAAACTCTTTTGGATCGAACTACTTCCTCAGTTTTCAACCACTGCTCATGGGATTTGGCATATGCATTGGCCTTGGGGTGAAGATGTGCAAGACACATTTTTTTTTTATATCTGTTGGAAACTGTGTTGTCATGGTAATGGCATATGACTCCAATAAATCAGATAAAAATCCTGTGGATTGAACTACTTCCTCAGTTTTTTACCACTGCTCATGAGATTTGGCACAGACTTTGGTCTTGGGGTGAAGATGTGCAAGACACAATTTTCTAATGTGTCAGAAACTGTGTTACCATGGTAACAGTATATTATTGCAATAAATCTGGTAAAAATAATGTGGATTGGACTACTTCCTCAGTTTTTTTACCGCTGCTCATGAGATTTGTCACAAATATTTGTCTTTGTGTGAAGATGTGCAAGACACATTTTTGAATGTGTTTTGAATGTAAAAGAGTAACGGTGGATTCACACATTATGAGTTAATATTGGAGAGTTTCATTTGCAATTCAAATGGCATGATGTCTTTAAAATGGGTCAAGGTAGTAGACTAACATAGTTATTTAGTTTGTCTAGTCTTGTCCATTACATCAAATTTGAAATGGTTAGGATTTGAGGCAGTCATTTATTTGTTTTTAAATCTTTCAAGTATGTACAAAGTTGAGAGTTTCTACTGTCAAAGATAAAGTTAAATCGGTTCAAAATACTATCAGAAATCACCATGATATGTAAATTATATGCATTCAACTCATTTGTTTCCAATCCTGGTATATACGGGTGGCCCAGAAAAAGCGGTACACTTATATTTATGGCTATTTCCCAAATTAATTACACATCTTTATTTGGTTAATCTGATAAACTATTTATTGTTACATGAGTAAAATGACACCAAGATCATTTGTGAACCAATGTAAATTTGGTCTGCACGTGCCAGTTTATGTGTGATTTCTATAGGACGTCAGCAATACGACACCTCATTACCACTGACCGGTGCTATAAAAGCTGAAATCCACTAGCCCTTTGACAAAATGCCTCTAAAATGAAAACTCGATGTAATAGATTTTTCATTTGTCTCTCTCTGTAGTTTAGATCGCAACTGCTGATCTACATAATTTTTAACAAACATGTCAGAAAAAATGAACCAGGTTTCGAACCCGCCATCTACAGCTTTCCGGGCTGCGACAATACCACCAGGCCATCACTGGTTGACCGATTGACACGATGACAGAGGAACAAATACCAAAGCTCAGAATTCTGACATTGTTATGTTAAATAGTCCATGGCGGACATTTTTATTATAATTATTAAGTGAAGGAAAGGATTATCAGAGAGGTGAAAATGCGATGTAATAGATTTTTCATTTGTCTCTCTCTGTAGTTTAGATCGCAACTGCTGATCTACATAATTTTTTAACAAACATGTCAGAAAAAATGAACCAGGTTTCGAACCCGCCATCTACAGCTTCCGGGCTGCGACAATACACCAGGCCATCACTGGTTACCGCATTGACACGATGACAGAGGAACAAATACCAAAGCTCAGAATTCTGACATGTGTTATGTTAAATAGTCCCATGGCGGCATTTTATTCTAATTATTAAGCTGAAGAAAGTATCCCTTTCCTTCACTGTAATAATATAATAAAAATGTCCGCCCATGGAACTATTTAACAATAACAATGTCAGAATTCTGAAGCTTTGTATTTGTTCTCTGTCATCGTGTCAATGCCGGTAACAGTGATGGCCTGGTTGTATTTGTCGCAGCCGGAAAGCGTAGATGGCGGGTTCTAAAACCTGGTTCATTTTTCTGACATGTTTGCTTAAAAAATTTGTAGATCAGCCAGTTGCGCATTCTAAACTACAGAGAGAGACAAATGAAAAATCCCTTTCCTTCAAAATGAAAACTATTGAATGAAAAATGATCATCTAAGTGTTGTATTGCTTCGAAAAGAACTCACAATCACTTGAATGGGAAAATGGTAGTTTTCGTAGATAATAACGGGGAAAAATGATAAATTTAGTGTGTAATTTTTTGCTGGGCCATGCTATATATCCCTCTAGTTTAAGCTGGAATTACTTCCACATAGTTTTCATGAAAATCCAAGAGAACTTCACAACTTCACATTTTATCAACCATACAGGTATATGACATGTTTCAATTTGGCATTTTCATGAAACTATGGTCAGGTATATCAGATTTTTGTGGTCATTTTGGTTGTTGGATTAATCTAATGAAACGTTTGGACAGGATTTTTGATATTAGTGATAAATGTTGCAATAAGACTTGGATGGAAGTTGGTATAATTGAAAATAATTATGTATCTCGAGTTATTCCTGTGAACTATATGTTCTGTGTGTGCTTATAATGACTACATCAACGTCAGTATAATGAAGATTAACGTGTTTAATGTTTGGTATTGGTATTCATTCTGAAGAAATGTTTGCAATGTATGACTTTTGTGTTTAAGATTTTAAATGATCGTAGACTATTTAATTCGAGGCGTTTTATTTTTGAAGACAGGTACACATCTGTATTATGTACAAATAAAATCATAAAAAAGTGTAACTAGCAATATTTGCTTACTTGCAATGATCTTTGTAAAATCATTTCTAAAAGTTGCATTTTAGTGTAGAAAGGCTCATATAATAGTTAAATTGGGAGGGGGTGTAACATTAAAGTTGAAGGTTACATGGTAAAACTGTTTTCTAATATATGCAAAGAAAATCCAATTTTGAGAGGTTTCTGTGCATATGATTGAAGATTAAATGTGGGTATATTGACCGGTGAGGAATGCCAGTTTCCAGGTAAAATCCTGAATTCAGAGCCTGGCAATTTGTTATCAGGCCATATTTCAGTTTAAAGGACAGTGACATGATTGGGAGAAATTCAAAAAAAAAAATGCCTCTGGAACCAAACTGGTTGACAGATATACCAGTCTATACACCAACTGGAGTGTATCTCCTGGCTGGAGGGATTTGTTTTGAATTTGTTTACTTAAAGATTGTGTCAGGGATGTGCAAGTCCATTACTTCCCTTCATTATCAATACCAAATGGTAGTTTAGTACTTAGTACTTACAAATGGTGTGTTGAAAGTTTGAGATCCATACGTCATGAATTTGTTATTTTATGAGAAAAATTAACGACATGTTACCAGAATGTTGTTCTTTCCGTGAGTTTAAATTTTGCTCAAATTGCGAATCGCGGTTATGTGTACCATCGCAAGACCAGCGGAGCGCACTGATTGGTTAAACGGCTAACCTCCGCGCGACCTTCGGTTAACGGCTGATCGGACAATTTTGAAACGGCCCGTGCACGTCGACGTCACAGCTTTTTTTTTTTTAAGACTTCAGAGTCATTTGAAACAGGATGAAGTTTAACCGTCCAGATTTTCACCAAAACTCAATATTTTACCCCAAGTCTCTATGAGAGGTGTTTATTTATAGTAATCTTCACATTGGATATGATTTCAGCTGATTTCATTCATTTAGATGTGTTTTGACGTGCAAATTAATGACACAATCTTTATGGAGAATCAAGTATGAACGTACCAGCATTTTATTTTTCTCAAGCCCTGAAATTAATTCCATAAGAAGCTACGACAAATTTGTCTGTCACAAGACATACTGATGAACATTATTTTAAAATAGTCATTTCTTGACTACGAAATTTCACAGTAAAATCCTTGCAGAGTTTACTTGATTCTAGAATAGTTTTACCCAAGGTGAGGACTACCCCCAATCATGTCATGTACTTTTAAGGCTTTGTGTCCTTAGATTATTATATAATTTTTGTGGCCATAGGAACAACAATATTTTTATCTGCAGATATTGCTTTCAAATTATGTCGTAATTGTGGTATATTGCATGTCTATATCATTGTAAAATTAATGACATTTCTATATAATCTGGCTTATGCGGACTGAAGCAAAATTATGCCACCTAAAGTACCATACAAGTACAATTATCGCCAGAGAATAGTGTTACACGAAATTGCACTAGTGTCACGTTATGTATCTGTTCTGAAAGAAACACGTGTATTATTTCTCTTTAATTTAGTTGGTCCATGATTAATCAAAATTGTGCAACGTAAATCCTTCAATAGCCCATTTTAGAACTGTTCTGTGCCATCATGTATGCATTGTAAAAATTTCTAGGGTTTATGTTTAATTCGGTTGTTCGGGTCAAACCAGAATTATGCAACATAATGTAAGCACAGTTGTTTGTCTAAGTATGCGATGTTTTTCTGTTAGTTGCCATTTTGAATTCAGATGTCTTGTGGTAGGATTATGTTTCATGTACATGTACTTTGTAATGTTGCGCAAGTTGGATGGTAATCGTTTTGTAATTAACCATGGCTGTGGATAACAATGATATGCTAAAACTGTGAAATGCCTTTTATTAAATCGGTTCAACATGTCTCTGTGTTGACTTGAAATATTTATCTTGGTGGTGATCATAAGAAGTACTACATGTATGTTATTTGAAATACTGGATTGCTTGCTAGCTTGCTTGCTTGCTTGCTTGCTTGCTTGATTGATTGATTGATTGATTGATTGATTGATTGATTGATTGAATGATTGAATGATTGAATGATTGAATGATTGAATGATTGAATGATTGTTGAATGATTGCGCTTGATTGCATTGATTGATTGATTGATTGATTGATTGATTGATTGATTGATTGATTGATTGATTGATTGATTGATTGATTGATTGATTGATTGGTTGGTTGATTGGTTGGTGGGTTGATTGATGGATTGAATGATTGCTTGCTTGCTTGCTTGCTTGATTAATTGATTCAAGTGTGTAGGAGGGGGGTACACTAGGTATTCAACACCAACCCCCCCCCCCCCGCCAGAGACAGTGGAGTTCCGCCCCTGGTAAACAGAAAGAAATTTGCACCTCTTTTTCTGCTTTCAACACCTTTAAAAACAAGGGAGCACAAGCATTTTCTGAACTTCAGTTTCACCTCTCCAAGATGTGCACTTCCCCATGCCCAAACCAGCCTACGCCCTCTGGAATGATTGATTGGTAGGTTGATTGATTGATTTGATTGATTTGATGCATTGATTGATTGATTGATTGATTGATTGATTGATTGATTGATTGATTGATTGATTGATTGATTGATTGATTGATCGATTGATCGATTGAATTGAGTTCTGGTAGTCGCTTTTCATTTGTTTGGGTCGACTTTGAAATTCTGAGTATTTAGTTGGACGAATTAGTAATCGGAAACGAATGGAACACTACCCCCCCCACCCCACCACACACACACACACTCACCCACACACATATTGACGCATAGAAACACAAACATGGGCACATTCACATGCACACCTGCACACATACAATAACATGAATATGCAAACACATATTTCTCTTGTTTTGACAAACATAATGGAGATGGGGATCTAGGAGGCGTCATGGCTCAGTGGATAAGGCTGCGGTTTCTCGACCTAGAGGTCCGTGGTTCGAATCCGCTCCGAGCCACGGCGGTTGTGTCCTTGGGTAAGGCACTTTATCCCCATCACCTCGTCCCTCGGATAGGACGTAAAGCCGGAGGTCCCGTGTTGAGACAAAAACACCTCAGTACGCAAAAGAACCCACGCAGTTCATCGAAAAGCGAAGGGTGAAAACCCGGTGTTGTCACTTATCCATATGCAAAAACTACCCGGGACTGGATGCCTGAGGGTAACAGTGATTAAGTTCGCTTTTCTAGTCCCTGTCATCCGAGATGATGACAAAGCAATAATAATAATAATAATAATAATATAAATAATATAAGGAACGTATTTTAGGGTGTACTGCCCCCCCCCCCCATGACAAAAGGGCATAACTGACCTTTTTCTAAAAATTGAGTTATACAGTGTGACCCAAAAAGAATGCTACAGATGCGATCGTTAATTTCTTCAAAATCATTCACAAAATGCCATTGGTGATTAGTTCATGGGTTAGAACATTCTTTTTCCAACAAGATGATACCATGATCATTCATTTTGATTGATGTGTTTGGATCTGAGGGTTATTTTTCGGAGGCAATTGTCGTTTCCCAAATTTACTATTTTTTACACTCCAGTGATCATCAGAATACCGAAATATTCTAGTGTCTCAGCATGCCATAACAGACAAACCGCGATGACAATGGAGATGTAGCTCGCATCGTCTTCCTTATGAAAGCGAGGGCATTCCAGCCCTTTGTCATCGCGGTTTGTGACCGTTTGTCCGGTATGGCAAGTGAGACGCCAGAATATCTCGGCGTTCCGATGACCGCCGCTGTTGAAAAATTGGCAAATTTGGGAAATTGCATTGCCTCCGAAAAAAAGGCCCTAGAATCAAAACGCCTTACTCAAAATCAATAATCTTGGTATCATTTTATTGGAAAAAGAATGTTCTAACCAACGAAATAAAATTAATGACATTTTGCCGATAATGGTGAAGAAATAAGCGATCGTACTCGTAGCATTCTTTCTGGGCCACCCTGTATAGTGTAGGGGACTCGGTACATCATGTTAAACATGTAGAACAAAAAAAAATATTAATTTGAAGTGTCCCTTTGTTTCATAATCCGCTTGTAAAAGGACACTGAATAGGGCTTTAAGGCTTTGAACAAAATACATTTTGCTCAATATCTCCAAAACACCAAAATTTCAGTTATGCCCTTTTGTCATCGGGGGGGGGGGGCAGTGTAGTGATGACATATTATTATGAAGATACATTTTCGCCTGTTTACAGAATAACACAATTCGCAATAAACTTTTTTTAGAATTATTTTCGTTGAAAAGTCCCGGGGGCCACTGTCATTACAAGGCGTACACCATGCGCGTGTATGAACTTTCAAAAGGGACCCTAAACAAGTAATTATCTGTCGATCTTAAAATACCCTAAACGAGTATTCAAGTCTGAAAAGCAATACACTTTTTCAAGTAAGCATTCTGTTAAAAGTATACCCTTTTCCCTGATTTTGGTGATTTTCATACCCTTATCAATGTACGCGCGCCAGACCGTGAAAAACAACCCTTTTTTTCACGCGCATGGTGTACACCTTATAATGACAGTGCCCCCCCCCCCCCCCGAGTGAAAAGTGGCCGTGACGAGTATGTATTCCCACAACCTGTGTTTAGGGTCGTTATTTTGTTAAACTACCGAAATTGAACAACCTCCTTGATTGCGAACGGTGCGAGTCAATTTGGAAGCGATTACTATTAAATATTTAATAAGTGTAAATAATATATAAATAAGTGGGTTTTTTAGTGTAAATTTTCCTTAGCAAATTGACACAACTATATACCCAACAATACCAGCCAACGTTTTGCTCTCGTGTTGTATGTCTAGAGAGAGATCGTCCACCACACTTAACCAGGAAACAGTTGCGCCAAACTATAGGCCTTGCAGGAAACAATAAAAAAAAAGTTACCTGCATCTTTTTTTAATGTTTCTTTTTTTTTCCCCCTTTTTTTTTACCTACCGTTAGATTTTATTGCAGGTATGTCACAGGGGAATATACTAATTATTATTATTTTTTATGTGTCTACTCGGATATTAACAATATGTCAATTCTGTCATCTGATACAAGAATAGTCGTGTAACGTAATGCTGAAATAAAAATGTATATGGGCAATTCCGTGATTAGTTACGTTACACGTTATGACAAACTTTACTCAACATTTGGCTCTTACATGAATATACTTTGATATTATTTTTCTGTTGTGGTACTGTCAATTCCCTAGACATGCATCTACTTCACAGCATCAAGCAAAATTATGAGACCTGTTTCAGTGGGTAATAACAAGAACTTTAATTATGGTATAGCTACGTTACGTAAAGAGGACATGGAAAACATGACAAGTTTTTGTCCTCAAAGTTTCGTCAACCTGTTTTCAACTGAAACAAACTGTGGTATTCATGCTATTTCTGGCATCTTGATGAGTCATTTGATATACAACTTATTGATAAAAATATTTTCATTTTTAATTATAACATCAGAAACATGGTTAGTTACGATACGGTTAGTTACGTTACATTTTGTCCATCCACACAAATTTACGTTTATTCATGCCTTTTTCAGATTTAGTATGCATATATGGGGCTTTATTACTTTCAAAACAATGTGAAGAGGCTATTGGCATGGAAAAAACTGCAGAATAAATGATAATTTTTCAGAAAACTGAGATTTAGTCACTAGTCCCACATGTGGTATTTCATGTATGGTTCTGATTCTCCTGAAGGGTGCTGTCGAAGATGTAAAATTTAGAGTAGAAATGATGTCCCCCATTGTTTCTTCATAATTCATTTCATACCCATTCAAACCATTAAAATTTAATACGATTCAAGATAGACCAATTTATATAATTTGTGATTTGTCCAATAACTCACGGAATTGCCCATATATTTGATCGACAGCGCGCACCACTTGATATTATGTAACGCCAAAATAATATACATGCACATGTAGTAACAAAATATGCTTGGTCGGGGTCTCGGTGTGTGTTTGGGGAAAGTGGGGGGGGGGGATCTACAAAATTCCACCATCGAAAGAATGTAAGGAAATTGTTCAGTTAGCCAAAATAATTGCGCCTTGCGCATTTTATCAATAAATGGTGCCATATAAATCCTATGTATTAGTAATAGTAATAGTAGAAGTAGTAGTAGTAGTAGTAGTAGTAGTAGTAGTAGTAAAGAAGAAGAAGAAGAAGAAGTAGTAGTAGTAGTAGTAGTAGTAGTAGTAATATAGTAGTAGTAGTAGTAGTAGTAGTAGTAGTAGTAGTAGTAGTAGTAGTAATATAGTATAGTAGTAGCAGAAGAAGAAGAGGTAGTAGTAGTAGTAGTAGTAGTAGTAGTAGTAGTAGTAGTGATAGTGGGAGTCATAGTGTAGTAGTAGTAGTAGTAGTAGCAGCAGCAGCAGCAGCAGCAGCAGCAGCAGTAGTAGTAGTAGTAGTAGTAGTAGTAGTAGTAGTAGTAGTAGTAGTAGTAGTAGTAGTAGTACCTCAGTTGCCGAAAATGGCACACCGCTTATACTGAGTACTTACTGCTTACTGTGTCTGAACAATATTTTCGTATTACGTGTGTCCAAAATAATTGTCAAGTCAAAAGCGCCCTCTTAGGTAAATGAGAAAAACATTTTTTGATGACGTCAATGCTTACATCACCGATCAACGGGCATGGTCTTAGCTTCAAATGCAGTTTGTTCTGTTTCAGTTTGCATTGATTAATCCCGAGATATCTCTAAGTTTAAACACGAAAAGGTAAAATTCACAAATGTGCCACTTTTAACTACAGTCAATATAGCACTCTGCCTCTTCGCAGTAACAGTGACACAGGTTGTGTTTCCATCTTTTTGATTGTGTTTACAAAGATAATCTGCGAGATCAAACGCAATTGAACAGAACAAACAGCATTTGAAAGCTAAGACTTTGCCCTTGATTCTGAACGTAAATATTGTCACAAACAGTATTTTCTAACGTCGGTCAAAGAGGGCGCTTTTCAATTTAAACAATTTTCTGAGACGTTCTGCTGCAGCAATGATCATCAAAAAATTGGTCTGCAACATAAAAGCGCCCTCTTCGGCAATTAGAAAATACTCTAATACTTGCTTACATCAACTTCAAGGCAAAGTCTTAGCTTCAAATGCAATTTGTTTGTTCAATCTTTGGCTTGTTTTAATCTCGAGATATGTTGTCAACACAAAAGGGTGGGATCACAATTTTGTCACTTTTACTCGGCGACTGTAGTAAAAGTGGCAGCAATCGCGATTTTCCCTTTTCTTATCCATTAAGCATATTCAAAATTGAAAACAAGCAAATTAAACTAATGTATTGACTGAAAAGACATAAGACTATCGCTTTCACGTTGACCGTAAGCATCATGTCACAAGGATTTCTATTGGCGAAAAAGGGCGTTTCACTTGCACATTTCTTTTGAGACACACTGTATAAGTGTGTAAATGATAATAAAACATAAAATCAGGGGGAAAACAACAACCTCCAGCCCCCCCCC